>PUFA01001301.1:0-46284 GCA_003508835.1 Eonycteris spelaea
ATCTCCTGACCAGCACTTCAAAGATGTTTGCGAGCGTGCTCATAGGCTCTCAGTAGAGATCCGGAAGAACAAATAGTCACTTTTTGCAGTGCGGAATGGCCATCCTTCAACGTCAGATGGCCCCCTGAAGGTTCCTTTGACCTGTCCCTCGTTTCAGCCATAGAAAACACATCTTTTGAGGCTGCCTTTCCAGTAACCGGCCTGACTGGGACTAAACACAGCAGGAGGTAAGGAGAGACTCCAAGTGTACCGCCAGGCTCTATTGGCAGGTCTCAAAGTGGCCGCTAGAAGGCCCACTAATTTGACTAAGGTATATGATCTAAGACAGGGACAAGATGAGAGTCCGGCTGCCTTTCTAGAGAAAATGATAGATGCTTTCCGCCAATATACCCCTATTGATCCTGAGAAGCCTGAAAACTTGGGGACGGTGGCGTTAGCATACATCAATCAGTCGGCACCAGACATTAAGAAAAAGTTACAAAAGATAGAGAGATTAGGTGAAAAGCAGCTTAGGGACCTAGTTGAGGCAGCAGAAAAGTTTATAATAATAGAGATACTCCTGAGGAAAAACAGATCAAGGCAGAGAAGAGACAGAATCGTGACCTGGCCCGGATCCTGTTGGCTGCCACGGCTGAACCCAGGGAATGCCAACGACAGCTCAAACAACTGACATCAAAACAAACACACAAAAAAAACCGGCAGGTAAAGGTAGGCGCCCCTGGGCAAAAACCAATGTGCCTATTGCAAGGAAGAAGGACACTGGGATTCTGTGGCAGCAGGATGGCCTGCTTGCCTCCGCATCATAGCGGCAACCACCTTGCTAGTCAAGGATGCAGATAAAATAACTCTGGGACAGTCCCTTTACATCACCACCCCTCATGCCATTGAGGGAATCCTTAAACAACCCCCTGACCGGTGGTTAAGCAATGCCAGACTCACTCATTACCAAAGCCTACTTCTCAACCCCACCAGGATTGTTTTTCAGCCGCCTACAGCTCTCAACCCAGCTACTTTGCTGCCTAACCCGGATCTAGACGCCCCACTCCATGACTGTGCAGACATCTTGGCCCAGGTCCACGGAGTACAAGCAGACCTAAAGGACCAACCCATACCTGGAGCCTGCACCTGGTACACTGACGGGAGCAGCTTCGTCCGGAATGGCCAAAGGTATGCGGGAGCGGCTGTAGTCTCAGAAACAGAAGTTATATGGGCGGAGCCCTTGCCGCCCGGGACTTCGGCCCAACGGGCTGAACTCATTGCCCTAACTAAGGCATTAACTCTAGGAAAGGACAAAACTTTGAACATTTATACTGACAGCAGATATGCCTTTGCTACTTCATATTCACGGAGCTATATACAGAGAACGGGGCATGTTAACTGCTGAAGGAAAAGCCATTAAGAACAAAGATGAAATCCTGGCCTTGCTCGCCACCCTCTGGCTGCCAAAGAAACTAGCTATTATACATTGTCCGGGACATCAGAAAGCCAAGGACCCAGTGTCCAGGGGAAACTCGTTAGCAGACCAAGCGGCTAGAGAAGTAGCCCAATCTAAAGTTATCTTAACTGCCAACCTCCAGACCCAGGGGCCCTACCTTGCCTGACAATCCCACATATACCCAAGAAGACTTAAATTGGATATCAAAACAGCCCACAGCTACCTAGGCTGGTGGCACACCGAAACAGGATAAATAATTCTCCCTAAAAAGCTAGGGGAACAACTCTTGTACAAGGTTCATCGGACTACCCACATGGGTGTACAGAAAATGCAAGACCTCATCAGGTGGCTAATATCAGGTTCCAAGGTGCCAACGCTAAAATTGAAGACATTGTAGCCAGTGCCGAGCATGCCAGATGACAAACGCCAAGCGAAACACGGCACAACCTGGTTCCAGGCTACGAGGAACCAGACCAGGTGCTTATTGGGAAACTGATTTCACAGAACTTAAAAAGGGGACTTTTGGCTATAAGTACTTACTGTTTTTATAGACACTTTTTCAGGTTGGGTAGAAGCCTTCCCTACTAAACATGAGACTGCCAACATAGTAGCTAAGAAGATTCTAGAAGACATCCTACCCAGGTACGGTTTTCCTGCTATGATAGGATCAGACAATAGACCAGCCTTTACTTCCAAGGTAATTCAAGGGTTAGCATCTATAATTGGGGCAAATTAAAAATTACATTGTGCATATAGACCCCAAAGTTCAGGTCAGGTAGAAAGAATGAATAGAACCCTAAAAGAGACCTTAACTAAATTAGCCCAGAGACTGGCGGGGACTGGGTGACTCTCCTACCTTATGCCCTCTACAGGGTGCGTAACACCCCCTATAGACTTGGTCTGACCCCCTTCGAAATAATGTTCGGGAGACCTCCCCCAATAACCCCTGCTCTCCAGACTGAAATAATTAATAATCTTGATATTGATGACAATCTGCTTATTCGATCTCTCCAAACCCTACAACGTGCTCATAGGGACACCTGGACCAGATTAAGAAGTCTGTACGAGGCTGAACTGCCTCCACAGCCTCATGCTTTTCAGCCGGGCGACTGGGTTTTCATCAGAAAACATCACCGCGAGACCCTTGAACCTCGCTGGAAAGGACCTTACCTAGTCATCCTGACAACACCCACCGCTCTCAAGGTTGACGGCCTCACCGCTTGGATTCATCACGCCCATGCCCAGCCTGCAGACCTCCACGCTCTCCAGGACCAAATCCACCCCCCTGTCACAATGGACAGTGTCCAGAGACTCTGGCAACCCTCTAAAAACACATGACAAAAACTGTAAGCTATTAATTTTTCTCTTTTATATATTCTCTGTCACTGCCGAGTACAACCGCCACCAACCTAAGGTATGGGAGCTTATAGCAACTGAGACAGGCAAAGTTGTTGCCAAAAATACTACCAGTCACAGTGCTCCAGAGATCAGGGTTGACTTATGCTGGCTTCCAAAGACCCACTCAATGTAGTATTACCATCCAGTCCCATGACCGGACGTTATAAGGTGGACCCGGCTGCGGCACATTATCAGCTAAGAAAAAAACCTCTTAAGGCTAGCACTCTATGTCTGTCCTCATGGAAAATCTAGAAAATGGAGGGCAATGGACAATTTTCTTGTGCTAATTGAGGATGTGAAACTATCCAATAAATAACTAGAAATGACAAAATGACAATCATATCAAGCTAATAAGGGGACCAAAACCCTCTACCTGTTCTCCAGGGTCATGCAATCCCCTATAATTACCATCAAGACAGGAAACCCTGCGGGACAACACTCTTGGTTGACAGGACAGACGTGGGGTATTAGATTATACCAGACTGGATACGATTTAGGATTATATTTTACTGTCCAGGCTAAAGATCTTCCTAGAAAGCCTCACCCTATAGGACCCAACAGCCCCCTCCAAATTCCGGGGCCACCTCAAATTCCTCCGGCCCACAAACCCGAGGTAACTTTTCTACAAACACCGGTCCTGCTCAACTCTAGCTTCCCTAATACCACAGACATTTGAACAGCAGCCAGAACCGGAAGAAGAATGGATAACTATGTTAACAAAGGTACATAAGGTCCTAAATAAGACCTCCCCAGATATAGGACAAGATTGTTGGTTATGCCTAAACCCTAAACCCCCTTATTATGTCGGGGTAGGAGCTTCCCTTAACCTGTTCCAACTTAACAATGAAAAGGAATGGAATGGGAATCCCCTCGACTCACTTAGGGGATATACAAGGAAGTAGAACATGTCTTATTTCACAAAACTATTCCACCATATGGAAACAATCGCCTTATTTTGATCATTGTAATAACACAATTACAGTGCCTCTTTTAAGGCAATCAATATTACAAGGCACCAACTGATACCTGGCTAGCATGCGATAGCGGGCTCACTCACTGTGCTGCCTCAGTCCTTTTCAACTCAGGAGAAGCTCACATCTGTATTCTAGTATTTGTACTTCCCCAAGTGTCCCTATACAAGGGGCCGGAAGGCGGGCTCCATTTCTTCCAGCAAAACAGGTTACAAAAACGGGCTGTGCCGGTCCTAGTGCCCCTCCTTGTTGGCCTTGGGCTTGCAGGGTCGGCAGCTGTAGGTACTACGGCCATCATCAAAGGAGAACATGATGTACATGAACTAGGAATGCAGATGGATGCTGACATCAGAACTTTAAAGGATACTATTAGTAGGCTAGAAACAGGTAGACTCTCTCGCTGAAGTAGCTCTCCAAAATAGAAGGGGACTCAACCTACTGTTCTTAGAACAAGATGGTCTCTGTATGGCCTTAGGAGAGACCTGCTGTTTTTATGCCAATAATTCTGGCGTAATCAGAGAAAGCCTTCGGCTCATATAAAGAAACCTAGATGAAAGGGAGAAACAAAGAACTAAATCCCAGAATTAGTATTCCAAAATGTTCAATTGGTCTGCCTGGCTAACCACCCTACTCTCGGCCCTGGTGGGGACCACTTATCCTCTTCCTCCTAATAATTACAGTTGGGCCTGGTATCCTAAGTCATCTTTTAAGCCTTTCCTGGGATAAATTTAACACCATCAAGCTATTTGTACTCCACCAACAGGGATATAATCTCTCTCAAAATAAAAACGAAACCCCTTTTTTAACCTGCTAATTTTTTGCTTCTGTATATACACTTGCTTGCTTAAGATTAAGCACTTTTGGTATCTTAAGAAGGGGGAATGAAAGACTGGAATGATTCCATTTTTCTGAGTGATCCCAAGATGAACTGTAGGAAAAGTTCCCCAAAGGCCATTGGTCAAGAACAATGCCTTACCACCTGGCCAAACCAGCTAAGCCAGCTAATCGTGGGCCCTTAAGGCACCTCCACCCTTATTTCCTCCTGCACATATTCTGATTACTGCACCCGGCTAATTCTGCACACGGCCCTTTCTGCGCACGGCCCCCTCTATACACAGCCCCAACTGCACACGACCCCCTTTTGCACGCAGACCTAACAACCTACCACCCAATCCCTTTAAAGGTCAACCTAACCCCCCAATCAGGTAACGCCAAGGCATCTCCCCAAGGCTTGCGGTTTTGCCCTTTAAATTAGGTCCCAGCCCCTCGTTCGGGGCTCCTCTCAACCACTGCTGCGTCAGTGAACAAGTGGGGTCCAAACTCGAGTTTGTCAATAAACTTCCTCTTGCGCTTGCACCTGTCAGTTTCCTTCTTGGCTCGTGGAGTTCCGAACCAGGTCATTACAGTAAAGTTTCCTTATCTGTCTGCTCTTCAAGAATAGCCCCTGGAGGGTTTTGTGCAGCTTTCTAAGAGCCACCTGTTGGGCCTCCTCTCTCTACCAGGTTTTCACTTGCAAATAAGGACCTGGTTCTAAGACAGTTTTTATAATAGCTTCCCAATCTGACACTAACAACTGTTCTATGGCTATACTGTTTACTGCCTACTATATTGATTGATAGATTCTTTAAGAATTCTCAGGAATTTATGTTCCAATGCAGTATATTGTACATTGATACCCCCCTGAGGAAATTGAGCGTGGGGGGGGGATGCCTGTCTCACTATAGGGAACCCCATCAGCTGAGGAGTAGCTGTCTGTCTAGGAAGATTTTCTCGACTACTCTCTTCATCCATTAGTTCCTTAGTCAAATCAGGTGAAAGGGGAAAAGGAAATGAAACAGGACCAGCAACTGAAGGCTTGGCCCCAAATCAAGTATTTACAGGTGGTGCAGAGGGCTTTCTAGATTCTTGGAAATATCCTCCAGTTGTCCCCAATTGCAGTTGCTTCAACCTCTGATTTATTGCCTTTACTTGGGCCAAAAGAACTGATATGACTCTTTCCTAGGAGGAATGCGGCCTGCACATTCCTCTTCAGATGAAGACTCATTAGATTCTGTAAGGTAAACGCGTGACATGCCGAGAGAAGTTTTAAAAGCAAGTCTTTATTGGGAGAGTGCTCCCAGGCGAGGTTCAGAGGAGAGGAGCCAGAGAAGTCGTGCTCTGGGGTGGGAGGCGTAGTTTTTATGGAGTTATGTTGGGGTTAGGTAGAGAATGGGGGAGTGTTCATTGAATGGGGAGTGTTCATTGAATGGTAGTTGAGCATCCGGATTAGGGTGGTGGTGCCAGGGCTTTAGGGTGACCCTTATCAGTTCAACGTCAGGACTGGAAAGTCTGGATTCCGATATCAAGCTGGGAAGCCTCCGGGTAGACATCTGGCTGGCCCTTCCCCGCCTCCACCGACCTAACATCCCGACCTCTTTGGGATAGGGGCGCGAGTCAAATTTGGCTACTTCCTTCTGCTGACCAGGGGCGAAGAGGTTGGGGGCTGAGGCCGGGACTTTGGTGGGGAGGCGAGCATAGATGTAAAAGTAGCTGGTTGACTGTGATCCAGGAGACTTCGCGGATGTGTTCCTGAATGAATCGGAGTACACATGGGGCTATGAGTAGTAGTATACAGAGGATAAGGATAGGCCCTAGAATTGGCGCAATTATGGTAATGAGAGTGGATCTCCACCAAGAGGGGAGTGACTCATCCTCTCCGCTGGTGGAGGTCCTCACTGAGCTTAGAAAGGGTATTTCCATTGGTTTCAACTGAGCCTGATTCATTTATATAGTAGTAACATTCTTCTCTAAGGAAGAGATAGGTACCCCCTTTAACCGCTGTCAGAAGGTCTAGGGCTCTGCGATTTTGTAAGGCTACCTGAGCTAGAGGTGATTTGATGATTTGATGTTGGAGTGAAGCTAGGGATTGGGCTGAAGCATCAACTGCAAGTTGGAGCTTTTCTGCCAGGTCTCTAGTGGCAGTGATAAAATGAGCTAGCCCCTCCATGCGCCCCCCCTGCCCCCCCCCCCCCCCCCCGCCGCTAGTGGCAACTAGGGAAGATGTTAGGGAAATTCCAACTACTAAAGGGACAAATATGGCTTGGCGAGGACAGCGGTGATGGGAGGAGGGTTGTAGAGAATGCGAAATTCTGCCTGACTATACAGGGTGAGCTGGAGTACTAGAGTTACAGGGAGACAAAGATCCGATGAGTTGGAGGATGATAGTTTTTTGAGAGAGTCCCGTTACACCAGAAGAAGCCTCCTGGAGGTGCCCAGGCATTAGTTTTTGAGTGGTTAGGAGAAGGAGAGACAGAAGGTTGGCGGTGGAGATGGATCCTGGTGGGCCCCAGAGGTTCAACAGACCCTGCGTCGCGGGGTGGAGCACGCTTCAGGCGAGTGAGGTGGTACCAGCACTGATGACCCAGGAGTTTGGCAGCTGGCGGTGTGGTCAGTATGACGGCGTGTGGACCTGACCACCGAGGTTCTAGTGACTGAGGCTGTAGCTCCTTGAGGAGGACCTGGTCCCCGGAGACAGCGGATCACTATTTGAGGAAGCTGGTCTGGTAGCTGGGTCTGTTGTAGGGGCTGGGAGGCACGAGTCTGCGTGCTGTCTAAGTAAACTCTGGAGGAGAGAGAGATCAGGTAGATAAGGGATCAGTGGAGAGAAAATTATGAGTAATGTTCATCAGTGAATAAGTGGAAGGGTCGAGCGGGGCTAGGTAGGGTGAGAGGGGGTGCTGAGGCCAGGGTGTCTCGGAGCTTAGAAAAACACGGTTTAACAAGAGCAGGAGCAGTAAGAGGGCTCGTAGGGGTTTCTTTTAAATTTTCTTTTCTTTTTTTTTTTTTTAAATCAAAGACATAATAAAGACTATAGAGTACAATAAATTATTTTGAGAAGATATAGTTTGTTTCCTAAGTGTATTGCTCACAGGTAAAGAAAAATCTTTTACAATCTCTTATTAGGAACAAACCAACAATCTAAACTCTAATTTTGTGTCAGTACACTGTTGATATTAAAGTTCATGTTAAAACCTTATGATAAATACATTGAATTTTAGCCAGCTGGACTATATGAAACAAGATTTTCTCTTTCTCTTTTCCTTTACAACTTCATATGTTCACTTATGTTCTTGTCCTTTATTTTCCTCTCAGGATTTCTCTTCACAAACCTTCTACCACTTTTCTCATTCCTGCAGTTTGCCTCTTCTCACTCACTCAGAAATAACCAACTTTAAGACAAACACCTTTCTTTCAATTCCCTTCAAAATAAATCTCCATAGTTCATACCTTTTCTTACTAAAAACATATTTTCCTTTCCATCATAATGAGAATTCTTAACTAAACTACCATATTACATATAACACAGACGAATATAGAGCAGAGGCCATGCACACACTCATATTTCCCCGTCATCGGTATTTGTAACCTCGCTGGGTGTGCATATTTCAAGGAACGATGAAATAGGTTGGGTCCCGAGAGAACTCATTTCCCCCTCAGAGTCCAAGGGAGAAGCAGAAGAAAATTCCTGATTACGGAGAACATGAGAGAGGAAGGGTTTTCGGTGGGCATGAGGCTGTGCCCTCCATCCCCATAACCAAGATAGGTGAGGGGACTGTAGGACCCGAGTGAGAAGGCAAAACAGAAAAGGTAGCCCCTGTGTCCACCAGGAAGGAGATGGACTTCCCCGCTACCTCAGCGTTACCCTGGGCTCGGCGAGAGTGAGAAGGGTTGCTAACCCGAGAAGTTCCAGTGATGGTGTTGCCTGACTGGATGATCCCCCGCGTGGAGGCGCCGCCAGCGATCAGGTCATTGGGCAATCAGATTTCCAGTGGCCCGTCTGCCTACAGATCGGGCAGGGCTTCGTGGGAGCCCGTGGGTTAGGGCACTGACGGGCCTAGTGGCCTTCATAGCCACATTTAAAGCATGTTCCAGAGGGGGTTGATTTGGGGTTGACCCCAGCTCCTCCTCGTCCGGTCCCTGGGGCATGCCTACCTCAAGGCAGCTACCAAGGCCTGGGTCTGGAGTGCCACCTGCTGGTGGAGACAGGCCTGGCGGTGAGTTTCAGCCATCTCTTCTGGGGCATTGAAAACTTTAAAGGCCATTTTCACCAATTCCTGTAGAGTGGTTTGAGGGCCCTCCTCAGAAAAAGACCTTAACTGCTTTTCTACTTGAGAGAGATCCTGGAAGGAGAAAGAAACGTGGATTTGGATGACACCTTCAGTCCCGGCGACCTCTCCAAGAGGACAGAGGAGATCAGAGTAGGGGGCAGGGGCAGAGCAAGAGCGGGGTTGGGCTGAGACGGGGGATGGAGCAGGTAGAGGCGGAGGAGGAAGAGAAGGGTATATCGGTGAGCGGTGGAGTCCCGCGAGATGGGCGGCAGAGGAGGAGAAGGGACTAGGGCAGGGAGGCAGCGGGGTAGGCCGGAGTGGAAGTGGGGAAAGGATTTCTGGAGGATCTTTGTGAGGAGAGGCAGATGAGTCAGTTGCAGCTTCCCTTCTGTGTCAGGGGTCGGTGAGGTGGAAGGCTTAGGGCCGGCCTCCCGGGCTAAGAGGGCCTGAGCAGTGGAGCATTGAGAGCAGAGGGAGGGACGGCAGCGCAGATCCCAAAAGGCTTGCACATACGGGATTTCAGCCCACTTTCCCATCCTATGACAGTAAGTGTCTGAGTTTGTCAGAGTTTGGAAGTTAAAAGTGCCTTCAGCAGGCCACTTAGATCGATTGTCTAATGGATAGCTAGGCCAGGAGACGGTAGCGTAAAAGATCAGTCTTTTACGTCTTAAATCTTGATCGAGGCCTAGACGGCTAAAATTTGTTAGAGACAGGCAAGCAGAGTTTTAAGGTCCGGTTTTGAATTAGAAGCTCCCATAGTCTCAGCCACCTGGACAGGGGAAACCAGAGATCAGGTGTCCCCAAGACTGATTTAACCCAATGGCAGAAAGGCCCATGGAAAGTTAGAGACGTCTCTCTGGTAACTTACCAGGTCGGGAGTCAAATATGAAGGGGGAGGGGGTGCCCCTGCCGCGGCCGCGATTACGGACAGGGGTCCCAGTGGGCCAGGCCCAGGAAGGTGGGGACACCAAAAGGGAACTTACCCTATCCGACAGTAGGAGGTGGGCAGCGAAGGTCTCCGAAGAAGAGGGAGGAGAGGCCCCTCAAGACCGGGAGGCCGAGGGACACGATCTCCTCCTGGGGTTTGGCACCAAATGCAAGGGAAACGCGTGACACGCCGCCCAGAGAAGTTTTAAAAGCAAGCCTTTATTGGGAGAGTGTTCCCGGGCGAAGTTCACTGGTCCTGAAAAGAGAGGGGCCAGAGAAGTCGCGGAGGGCGCAGTGTTTATGGAGTTATGTGGGATAAGGTATAGAATGGGGAGTGTTAATGGAATGTTAGTTGAGCATCCGGATTAGGGTGATGGCTCCAGGGCTTTATCAGTTGGACTCCGGACTTTGATGTCCCGACTGGAAGGTGGAGTCAGATATCAAGCCAGGAAGCCTCCAGGTAGGAATCTGGCTGCTCCCCCCCTGCACCCCCCCCCCCCCCGCGGACCTAACAGATCCCTCTCACTCATCGTCACACACTATTCCTATAGGGTTTTATAAACAGGTTCAGGTTCTTCTTGGCGTGTTGCCAAGTCAGTTGCAGCACCTTCAGAGTCAGATTGCAACTGTCAAGCCTGAGAAATTAAAGCGCATAAAGACCAAACGGAAACAGGGATGGGATCCCCCTGTTGATGAGCTCTCCACAAAGCTCTTATGATTTGTTTCTACACTTTAGTATTTCATTGGGATTTTCTCTCTGGCTTGAACCAGTAGCAATGTCTACCTACATACAAAAACAATTCACGACATTGACTTTTCTTCACATTTACTAATTCCCTATGTTAAAACTATGCCGGAAGTATCGCTTACTCTGAGCAAACTTGCCCCTTTCAGTTTCCAGGGTAATCTGGAAATGAGCTAAAACAACAAAGACAAAAACAAAAACAAAACTATGCCGAAGGTATCGCTTACCGTGAGCGGACTCACCCCTTCGGTTTCCAGCGCAGTTCCGCACCCTCTTCTTCGTGCGCCACGTTGGGCGCCACTTGTTGTGGAGATGGTCAGGAAGAAGAGTCGGAGTCTGGAAATGCTTTAACTAACATGGATGAGGAGAGGAGGAATGGCAAGGAATGGCAATGCTAGCATCCCCCACCCCCGTCTCCAGGGCTTTTGATTCTCTCTCACAAAGCTGGCTTTGTAATTTATTATTAGTTACTATCAGGTTAGTAATTACAAACTACAGCCAATTCCCAGACTCAGCCTCAAGGCCACGACCGTGTTTTCAGCTATTCCTTCTCAGGTATCTTTTTCCCATCCTCGTCCCTAGAGCAAGAAGTCCCAGAATAGGTCAGGCGTGTGCGCCCTCCCTGCAATGTGTCCTTGTGTGCAAGTCCACATCTGCTTCTGATGACCTTGTTGCTCCAAGCATTAGGCATCCTGCTAGGACTGCAGGCGTTTCTCACAACAGTCTTTTGCATTATTTTGAAGATTTATAATTATACTTAACTGTATTGTTATACTTAGTGGGGAGGAGCAGGGAGACACAAGTCTGTACCATTTTGTCTGGACAAAATTTTCAGCCCGATTAATTTTACAATTACAGCTTTCTGAATTTTTCCTGGTCCTGAATGAGTTTCTAAAATTGGAGATACCTAGTGGAGACACAGTAACTTGTTAGGTTTGGATTGAATTTCCATATATAACTTGTGTCTGCTTTATTATGGAGGAAGTGTTATTATAATCCCTATTTTAAGGTTAAAGGGTAAAAACAAACTTTGAGTCCGAATGAGGTTCTAGCTGATTGTACACACTATGTAGGGCTATTGTGATCATTCAGTATAAAAATACATATGTAATGCATTGATCCCCAGTGCATATAGGCAACAATAAATGCCTGATAAACATTACTGCTCCCTTTCTTCTACATGGCCCAATTTTTCCCTGAGTTGTTTACAGTCCCTGAAGACAGAAATGATCTGTCTTTTTTCACCTTATACCTCAATGTCTAGAACAGTACCTGGCAATAAAAATTGAACTGTCCGAATAGCATTAATATAATTTGTAACACCCCCATCTCCTCCGAGCTACCTTTTCGAATTGCACTGACCTCCTTGTGATTTTGTTTCTTACTTGAATTAGCTCATTATTGGCTTTCCTCCCCTTCTATTCATTCCCTGTGCCTTTAAGCAATAAGCTTCTCTGTGCTCATGGTTTTTTCCTTCTTTCTTTCTTTCTTTTTTTTTTTTTTTTTTTTTTTGATTCTCTGTTTCCCTGTCATCCCAATGCTTGGGCAAACATATAAACTGTTTTGCTCCTGAATTTTAGGCGCAAAATCATACCCCTGTGAGCTGGTAGAGGAGTATTTCTTTATAGCATCCATTTTACTGGACCAGAATATTAAGCCTACCTCCCGAATACAGGTTTTTAGCCAATTTATTCACTCCTCATAGCAGATTAAGAAGCTGCAAGGAGAAGTTTGAAATTTAAACCCAAGTTACTGTCGTGTAAAATCAAACCTAGATGAAAACGATAAGCATTTAAATCTTAATGTGTGCCAATATGCATCATATTGCTGTGAAAAATCAAACTCCACACAATACATTTGTTTTGCCTTAACAAATTAAAGAGGTTAGAAAAACACTGAACTATCTACAAGTGGTAGGTACGCTCTGGCACAGCACGATCAAAAAACTCACTGTACAAATTAAAGAACAATATACATCCAATATCCTCTGTGTGTATCTCCTTCGAATTTCAGAATACAATTTTCCAAACTCCACCCCAGAGCTTTCTGCCAATTTTACCACATATCTGATGACATTATGCAGAACAGAAGCTCAAGGAGTTCACTGCATTAAAAATGAAACAAAACAATACAATACAAATGAAGGATTTATACTCACAGGTGGCTCAGAAACAGAGTAGGACTCATACTTGAAGCAAACAGTACAGAACTCAATAGTACTCTTCCTTTCAGCAGAAAATTTAGCTTATAAGATATCCTCATAAATCCTCATAACCAAAATAGGTATTAAAGAAAGCCAACACTTCACCCAACTTTATTGTTTTTTCTTTGTATTGAAAATAAGCAGTTTGCTTAAGACTTCCTCTCAAGTCATTAAAACATGACCAGGTAGGAAAAGATAGATAAGTCCAACACTTAATTACCATAATTTGGATTAAGATACATAACAGTCCTAGAGTTTCTTTTCAATAAAACAAAGTATGCCATTAGCCCAGGAAACATTAGATCTTTTCAATTCAATGTCATGTCATGTCAAGGAAACAACACACACACACACAACACACACACACACACACACACACACACACAACGTTGAGATAATTTTGTGAATCTAATGCTTTTATTTGATTAAGATTTTTTAAAAAGTAAAATAATCTATGTATTTCTGTAAAATTAATATAGAGAAATTAACAACAGCGTATGTGTATACTGCCTGAATCTAATCGATGACATTTCTGATACTTGAGGTTATGGTCTTCATTGCTCAGTTAGAACAATTTTTCTGTATGAAAGTAGTATATATTTTTGAATGTTTTTGAAATGTTGGCTAAACATATACCAAGTGAACCCTAATAAATTCTGAGAAGGCAAAAATGCAGCATTCATGAGAAACCAGGAATATTTAATAAGTTCATATGACCTGAGAAGTATTGATGTATGAGTATGGATCGGACGTCAACTGGGTACTCTAATCAGAACGGTTCAAATTTAGCTAAGAAAATCTCATACAATCAATTAAACTGAGATGATGGTTCTTTTGATAGGAGAATATAGGAGCACAATAAAAATAATGCCTAAAAAAATGAAGACTATCTATAGCATAACTTGTTTGGTAAATGGGAAGATTAGAAAAAATATAAAAGCAAAAAAAACTTTTCCTAGAAAGATGAACAGTGGCCTACGACTAAATGCTCAAAGTTCCAATTCTACATTCACTACATTTTATGACATTTCTAATGTTAAGGAGATACTGGGGTCATTAACCAAAACAATTCTACAATGGGAAATATTGCTCCAAGGAGACTGTTAACTCTAGAGAGTGGTATTTTATTTCACAGACAGCATGAGTGTATATCTATCCATTACCAGTGCCTTGATAACCAAATGATTTAAAAGTTAGCAGCAGTTTCTGCAAGTACAAAAATATTCACAACACATGGTGGTAAAATTTGTCAGGATATATTATACAGACTCAAAGCTTTTTAGATAAAGCATCAGTCTAATACCTTATAGATTAACAGAGTGTATGTAATAAAAATGGCATGCAATCTGTGTTCAAATCATACCATGTAATACTTTACAGCAATATTAACAAATTATTCACATTAAGTATTACAGGAGTATCTAAGGGAACACAGAAAGAAAGTAGGAATGGTTATTTCAGAACTTTAACATCTCTTTTCTTCGGTGCTTCAAATTGGGTGATTTTTGATTCGTCAGTGTGGAAAAAATGGCTAGAATGTTATTTTGTTCAGTAGAGAAGAAATTTCTTCCAGAAAGACACTCCAAATCACTCGAGCTTCATTCACATCTTTCAGTGCTGACAGTAGTATTGCCTTAAGGGTAAGGGAAATCCATGGCCTTTATATATTACACTGCAAAAGATGCATATGGAAACTTAGGAATCTAAATACAGGAGTGTTGGTTATAAGATGAAGTCTACTTCACATCTGTGACTGAGGTAGTTAATATCATGAAGGAGTTCTTTGGACCCATAGTTCTAAAAGCTAGTTATAATGCTTAGGGCAAACTCGGCCAGGTAGGTAGGTAGGTAGCAACTATAGCTAATACTTAGAGGTAGTAGCACCTATAGCTAATACTGAAAGGACTTCTTAGATCTTATAGAAAACAATATTTTCTCTCTAACTGACGAATGCAACCTTTAGAACAACAGGAAAAGAACATTTCACAGAAAGTTTCCTAGTAGCTCAAAAAAATAATTTGGAATAAGGTAGTTTGTAGGCCTATGGTAGTTTGTGATGCTGGGGACAAACATTCAACCAAAGACATTTAACCACAATAAGAATCCGAGGTCTACAAGAATAGAAAATGAGCGAATCACGGACATAAAGATAGGAATTAGTATGACCATGTTGTATAAAATACCTGAGATAGGTAGCATAAGCATTGCTAATACTTAGGATGACAAAAGAACTCTCTTTATGGAGAGCATTTGGCAAAAAGTTTAGACTAAAACTGGCTCTTTTCCTCTGGAATGGGCTTTTCTAAATCTGCTTTCCCCCCCCAGAACTAGGTTTATATGATTCACTATAACAGTAAAAAGAGAGAAAAACTCTTTAGTCATTTTCAATGACTAAAAAGTGAACGTGGGAGTTTAACACCTAACTCCCTTGACTGCTGTTAGAGTGGATCATATAAATCTAATTCCAAAAGCAAAAAGCAGCTTTGAAAAAGGCCAGCCTAGAAGAAAAGAGGCAGTTTTAGTCTAAACTTTTTACGAAATGGTCTCCATAAAGAGAGTTCTTTTGTCATCCTAAGGATTAGCAATGATTATCCTACCCATCCCGGGTATTTTATACAACGGGGTCATAATAATTCCTATCTTTATGTCCATGATTAGCTCAGTTTCTGTTCTTGTAGACATTGAATTCTTATTGTGGTTAAATGTCTTTGGTTGACTGTTTGTCTCCAACATCAAAACCGTCCACCGGTCCCTGAGTATAAGCTGGATACATTAATTCAGATGAAGAGCAGGCTGAGGTCTTCGCACAAGGCAGAGTTTCAGAAGAGCAGTGCCCACTACTCTCTCCTTCTTCTTGTGACTGAGTGCAAAGCTTGAGGCTGTCTTCCACTAGCTTGAGTGCAGAGCTAAAGTGTTTCTCTGAGTCCTGGCTGGGATAAGACCTGCAGCACTCGGCTGCTTGCAGAGCTTCAAGTTCTTTGGCATTCCTCAGGGGCATATCTTCCTGTTTCTCTTGCAGTGATCTCGTTTCTGGAACACCAGAAGCATGCGGAGGCGGCGCTGTACGTCTTTTGAGAAAACCTATTTTCTTTTCCTCTGGTGCCTTTGGTTTCTTCCGGAGGGACCAGTTTTTCAGAGCGGCCATGCCATTTCTCAGCCATGTGAAGGTTTGAGGATGTGAGGGACACTCTATGCTATCCTTACTTGGAGGAGCCAGGTGGCTGCTGGCCTGCCCAGATGAGGGAGCAGGCATTTCAGGAACGAGGCCAGAACTGCACAGTTCTTCCTGAAAAGTGCAATTGACTGGTGAGGAACTATCTACAGATGCCAACACAAGGTGTTCGACATCTGTGGTGAGCTCACTGAAAAGCCAGATGAAGAAATGCCTGGGGAGCTTTCCTCGTCAATGTCATCAGAAGTGCCGTTGTTCTGCATAACAGTGCTCCCCTGATCATGTTCGTTAAGTTCATGTTCCTCACATAGAGTATCGTCATCCTCATCCAGGTCATCCACATGGGCATTTGGCTCTTTTTCAGAGGAGGAGTCACTCATCTGGATGCAGGGGACATCTGTTAATAAATCAAAGCACGATTAACATTGTTGCTTACCAATACATACTGCCTTGAAAAACGAATTTATGGTGCGTAGTTTAATTCTCTTTTCAAATGAATGGTTCAAAATCCTACTCTCAAGAAAAAAGGATCTTTCACAATCTTCTCAATTGTTAGTCAGAATACAAAATAAAATTGTTGTGGTGTATTAGATTATCTCAGCCGCAGAAACAGCCAATGGCTTGGATTTAGGGAAAAGTTTCACACGATTTCCTTCATTACCAGATGAGCTTTCCTCGTCAATGTCATCAGCAGTGCCGTTGTTCTCATAACAATGCTCCCCTGATCATGTTCGTTAAGTTCATGTTCCTCACATAGAGTATCGTCATCCTCATCCAGGTCATCCACATGGGCATTTGGCTCATTTTCAGAGGAGGAGTCACTCATCTGGATGCAGGGGACATCTGTTAATAAATCAAAGCACGATTAACATTGTTGCTTACCAATACATACTGCCTTGAAAAACGAATTTATGGTGCTTAGTTTAATTCTCTTTTCAAATGAATTGTTCAAAAGTCCTACTCTCAAGAAAAAAGGATCTTTCACAATCTTCTCAATTGTTAGTCAGAATACAAAATAAAATTGTTGTGGTGTATTAGATTATCTCAGCCTCAGAAATAGCCAATGGCTTGGATTTAGGAAAAGTTTCACACGATTTCCTTCATTACCAGATGAGCTTTCCTCGTCAATGTCATCAGCAGTGCCGTTGTTCTCCATAACAATGCTCCCCTGATCATGTTCGTTAAGTTCATGTTCCTCACATAGAGTATCGTCATCCTCATCCAGGTCATCCACATGGGCATTTGGCTCTTTTTCAGAGGAGGAGTCACTCATCTGGATGCAGGGGACATCTGTTAATAAATCAAAGCACGATTAACATTGTTGCTTACCAATACATACTGCCTTGAAAAACGAATTTATGGTGCTTAGTTTAATTCTCTTTTCATATGAATTGTTCAAAAGTCCTACTCTCAAGAAAAAAGGATCTTTCACAATCTTCTCAATTGTTAGTCAGAATACAAAATAAAATTGTTGTGGTGTGTTAGATTATCTCAGCCTCAGAAATAGCCAATGGCTTGGATTTAGGGAAAAGTTTCACACGATTTCCTTCATTACCAGATGAGCTTTCCTCGTCAATGTCATCAGCAGTGCCGTTGTTCTGCATAACAGTGCTCCCCTGATCATGTTCGTTAAGTTCATGTTCCTCACATAGAGTATCGTCATCCTCATCCAGGTCATCCACATGGGCATTTGGCTCTTTTTCAGAGGAGGAGTCACTCATCTGGATGCAGGGGACATCTGTTAATAAATCAAAGCACGATTAACATTGTTGCTTACCAATACATACTGCCTTGAAAACGAATTTATGGTGCTAGTTTAATTCTCTTTTCAAATGAATTGTTCAAAAGTCCTACTCTCAAGAAAAAAGGATCTTTCACAATCTTCTCAATTGTTAGTCAGAATACAAAATAAAATTGTTGTGGTGTGTTAGATTATCTCAGCCTCAGAAATAGCCAATGGCTTGGATTTAGGGAAAGTTTCACACGATTTCCTTCATTACCAGATGAGCTTTCCTCGTCAATGTCATCAGCAGCGCCGTTGTTCTCCATAACAATGCTCCCCTGATCATGTTCGTTAAGATCATGTTCCTCACATAGAGTATCGTCATCCTCATCCAGGTCATCCACATGGGCATTTGGCTCATTTTCAGAGGAGGAGTCACTCGTCTGGATGCAGGGGACATCTGTTAATAAATCAAAGCACGATTAACATTGTTGCTTACCAATACATACTGCCTTGAGAAACGAATTTATGGTGCTTAGTTTAATTCTCTTTTCAAATGAATTGTTCAAAAGTCCTACTCTCAAGAAAAAAGGATCTTTCACAATCTTCTCAATTGTTAGTACAGAATATAAAATAAAATTGTTGTGGTGTATTAGATTATCTCCATTTCGGAAGAAATGGGCTATCCTTCACATATCGTCAAAGCAATGAGTAAAGTCATAACATCAAGACATGGCAAGAAACATATAAAGGAATCAGTGCTAGGTATACCTAGGTTCTGAATAAGGCTGTCTTCTAACATGGATATACATAATTAACTCTAGTCTCAGGGAAACCATTTACTAATTCCATCAATTTCTCTTTGAAGAAGTTCTTTAATATCCGTTACTTATTTAATCTTTAAAACAACTTTTAAAGTTAGACATTATGGTTATCCATGTTTCACTGATGCAGAATTGATGTTCAGTGGCATAGAATAATTTGCCAGAGGTAACATAACTAGTAATTGGTGGTAGAGGGATTCACATTCTGGAAAGTTAACTGTCTTCAAGTCTCCCCCCTATCTCTGTCATGATGCTAATTGTGTTTAAACTATTTCAAAAGCCTTAGAATTCTGAGATGTCTCTGAGACCACTACGAGGAAGGAGAGGAAGAAAAAGACCAGGCCTGCCTCTGGGTCTTCTATTCCAGTTTTAACTACAGCCATTCTACATGTATGTTAGCATTCCTTGTAAAGTTTTATTTAACAAAAAATGTTAAAACCATCATACCATATCATGCTGCCATTAACAAGTTCTTGCCTTATGCCTTTCGTAACCCCACCAGTGTGAACATTAGCAGGCCTTCTCAGGAAGGAGCCCTGGACCTACTGACTCAGCTCATAGGTTCCCTTCATCTACGCTTCTGGGCTCTGGGACCACCACTGTCCCAGCACCTTCACAGACGTGTGTCTCTCACAAAAAAACAACCCAATTATTCACAATACCTGAGGCATTCTCTTTATTGTCACATGTCACTGAAACCTCTCCCAAGAGGGAAGCGATTTCTTTTCCAAATATCTGATGGCAATTTTCGATCACAAATTGAATAAGCTGAGAACACTGTACAAAAAAGGACAAAAATGAAGTGCTACTTTTCCTATACATACCTATACATCGCATTTCATATATGAATCTGGATTTTAACTAAAAAGTGCAAAAGAATCCCGAGAAAAATTCCCATCTGCTTTAAAATATACAAAACGGTTTCCTCTAAAAACTAGGGTACTGTCAAGAGTAATTTGAGTATAGAGGTTAATTTTCATCTGTGGACTAAAGTGATTATTTGTGGCCTTGGCCTATATGCTAACATGTTATACCAATGGCGTTGTTTCAAAAATTAGGGTCGTTTTTAATATTCTCCATAGAGTGTTTGGGGTGAAAAAATATACTTTGTTACTAAAATCTATAAAGCACCATTAGATAAAGACTTATGAAATGCATTTCTTATGTAAAAAGCAGTGGCCATAAGCTTGGGAAGAGGGCATCCTCTGAGGGTTTATTGTAAAGGAGAGAGAGAGTGGGAGAGAAAAATTATATTTTGCCTGAGTGGTCTCTATCTATGCATTTCCTCCATTAGGCTCTGTAACTGAAGGTGCTTGGGGTATAGGTAAGATTTCACTAAGGAGCTTTGTGCCTCCACTGAGATGTACTGGAATCCAATAGCTGAGGCAAAGGAGCAGGCAGAATGATGGGCACAAAGGGAACTAACATCCCTAAACCCTATATTATGGGCCAGGCACTACGCGAGTGTGACTTCAAGTAACCACTGTGTGAGCTCCATATGATCACTACCTCCATTCTTTAGATGAGGACACTGCATTGCTGTAACAAATTTTGCCCAAGATCGGACATCTGGCAAGTGGTGGTGCTGAGAATTGAACCTTGGCTTGTCTGACTCCGATGTCCTTATTTATTTTTTTTAAATCATCGACTGCTTTCTTATCACTCTATGGTTTCAGTCAGTCATAGTGTTTTGCCTCTTCAAAGGGAAATGAGAAGTAACCCAACTTTTTGGCTTAAGAAATCTCTTTCTATAGTCTACCAGAATAGCATAAAATACTCATTGAACTCAATTTTATAAGTTACTTAAGAAAATGCATTTCAGAACGAATACCCAGATTTTAGGTTCGAAATGAGGATTCAGCCTCCTAGGGCATAAAAATGAAAAACTTCATTACCTTTTTGGTAAATTCACTCTCTAATTCTGGGCTGGAGGAAGCAGAAGGCCAAAGAAGGCTTGGAGCGATACACACTGCTAGATTGAACGCAGTCATCTGATTAGGATAGGGACTGTTGCTCAATGTTGTGTAATAGTCTAAAAAGATATCTTAGGAGAACAACATTGGCTCTTGGAGGGCTGGTCTAAACAACCTAAAGACAGAAAAAATGCACTCTTTAAGAGACGTTAATAAAATGATGTATATAGACAGGCAACCCTCACTTTCGTTCGCCATGCAAAGCACAAGAACACACAGTCCAGATATGCAAGAGTTAACATGGCACCATGCAAAGTGAGGACTGCCTGTATAGAAAGAGAGGGAAATAAGCGTAAGGACTTTATTTCCATTACACTGTTTTCACTACCCAATGAAAACATTAAAGGATTGCAGAAAAATAGCCCATCTAAATTGCCACCTGAAGTATTTACCTGAAACTAACTAGTACAATGTGTTTTCACTCAGGCAAATCCTGTAATATTTCAGAATACTATATATTTCAGCAATACAACCACACACACACCACACACACACACACATATATGTAAGTATACACACACAACCATATATATATGGTTGTTACTTTTTTCAACAAGAACGTGCAATCTAGGGGAGAAAATCAAGTGGATTCCTGAAGCAGAAAGGCATTTCTTCAGTACAACGAACAGACAATGAATACAGTTTCGCAGGGTAAAACATGAAAGATATGAAATGGACCCAGAGATTACTGATTATATTCAATGGAAAGTAAGGCAGTGTCTATCTTAGCACCCTCTTTTGGGTTATCTGATTTATGGAGGTGTTAAGCCTTGAGATAACTTACAACTCTAAGTGTGAGACAAACTTGATAGCAGCTGTACCTAACCCTTGTTCATTAGAACTGAAAAGTCTGTCTGGTGGAGAAACACATGATTTATTTGTCCCCTCCCCCACTCCCAATGCCCAGTAGAGAAAGCCAATTTGCCAGCTATTTGTAAATTCATGGCAGCATTTCTGATTCAACTACATACATTGCCTTTGAAATCCCTTTGAACTGCTTGCAACATCTTAGTAGTTTTCATTAATTAATGATTTAAAATAAAATCTTTCATATGTGTTCATTTATATTTGTATATGAGTCATAAGTTCGACTTTTTTTAAATAAATAAATCATCTTTTAATGTATAGGTTAGAAAGTTTAGACAATGAGATTCACGTATAGAATCTGATGTTCGCTATCTCCAAGTGTTTTCCACCAAAACCTAGTGGAAGCAGAGACGGTGTTTTGTTACATGACTTTGATTTCTGCTGTCCCCAACACTTGTATTACATTCTTCTATAAATAAAAGATGTCTATCAATCGCAGTGCATGGATAATCATTCATATTTGAAACTTGCTCAAGAAGAAACTTGTACTAAATAAGCATATGGAAAAAATGATATTGGGATTCTTGGGTTTTCAAAGACCTAGAAGTATTTCCTTTCATCAATGGACAATTATTTCCTTCTCTCCTATAATGCAGGACATAGAGCTGGTTGAGGTCTGCCGGCAACTTCCTTTTGCATGAGTACAAACAATGCATTCTTTGTGATCAGATTAAAATTTTGCAACTCCCTTTTTCCTCCACACTTTTCAGAGTTAACTGCCTCTCTGCAGTGTTCCCACATTATCCTCCTTCACATATCTCTTTTATAATATTGATTATACTGCACTGTAATTGTAATATTTGCTTTATCTATGTACTCTACCAGACTGCTGGTTCATTGAGGGAGGAAATTTTCTCTGTATGAATTCAGCTGGTGAATGAGATATGTAAGGAGCTGTCCGGTGAGTTAACTATTTACCAAAATTAAGATCATAAATCGTCATTTGGGTTTACAGCCTTAGCTGTCATTTTAATGGGTTTCAGCTCCTCTCAGATTTAGACATACAGAAGGTACGTGATGGTCAAGTAGTCCGTGTTAACAGGGAGAAATCAAGAACAACAATGAGAGTAGCTTGCATAAATCCATGTGAAACTGATCCCCATGGATGTGATTTTGATAGTCATCAGTCCTTTAATAGACAAGCTTATAAAATTTAAGTTTTTTAAAAGTGTTTTTGAGACATGACCAAATTAGAATCATTACCTTTGAATTGCATTTAGTTTCTCTTCATCACGTCCTTCATCCATTACACAGATCCAACGATCATAGAGATCTGATGAAAAAACACTTCCTGGAATATTTCGTAGGAAATCCTTACATAGAGGGAAAAACACAAATTTTAAATCATCATTCTCATGCTAAATATGTACTGGAGAAATCAGATGCAAAGAAATGAGTTGAAATGTGTTGAAAACTTCAGTTAAGTCTTTCCTTCTTTGGAACACAATGATCTCTATGCCACCTCTCCAGTGATGTGCACACATCAAAATACGTTTTGATCTTTTTCTAACAAAAACCAAAGGAATAATTGGAGTCTGGACTCTAGTGAGAAAGATAGAGGACAACTCTTCTGGGCTGAATCCTCCTGTCAGTGTACATTTTAGCAAACTAATACACTGAGACGAGGCCTAGCAAATCATCCTAAATTCCTTTTTCCTCCTCTCAATCACTAGTTCAAAGAAATGCATGAAGGTACTTATGAAGTACATAATGTCATGATCAGTTATCCAATCATTCTATACATATTCACTCATATGTGCCAGGCATCGCTTGAGGTGCTAGGGATAGAGCAGTGAATAAAACTAAATCCCTGTTATTGTCACACGTTATATTCCAGTGGCATTGGTAAACAATTCCATCAGAGATACTTAGGGTTCCCCTCTGTATTTCCCATAGATAGTCTCTTACATATTAGAGAGAAGAAAGCCTTCCAGGCAATGGCTGGGCTCTGGGAACCTGAGGTTCTGATGCACACTAAGTAACATGTCCCCAGCACAGCATCCTCTCTGGCCTTCCTGACCCTATTTTGCTGAGATCACTGGCGGGGTGGGGGTGTGATGGAAGCAGATTATGACACAAGTAGTATATGGCCAAGGGTGTCTGCTGTTTGGCCTGTGTTTATAGAAAGCTGAAAAATAAATTAAATTCGGTTCTCATTCTTCCACGTTTCTGTTCTAAACTAACCCTCTCTGTTGCATTTGGCATGGGATTAACAAGCTTACAAAGTCTGATCTCCACCTCAGTTAACTTTAGGTAGAGCAAATTCAATGTCAAGTTTTAACACTCTACTCATGGTTGGATCCTTTTACAAGTTTCTGTTTTTAACATGGAGGCAGGTGAAAGTTTGTAATCGAGCAATTTGAACTCTTACTGGAAAACCCAAGTGGCAACTTTACCTATGTACTTTTTACAAAGGCAACACACGACTTGTTATTTATATGTCATGTTTACATCACTACCATGAAAGCTGTGATACCTCATCGTTACAGTAGGCTACTCACAGGTTCACCCCAATGCCAAGCACAGTCCCAGACACAGCAGTGGTCATTACTGAACCATTGCTATTTGCCATGTGGACAACTATTAATGAGGGACAAGGAAAATCCAACTAATTACAATCGAAATTCTAAGATAATCTGGAAAACCTCTTTGTAGTGATGGCATCTACCATGATACAAGTTTTTAAAAGAGCAGTGAACAAGACGATTCAAAGTCTTTCTTTGTTCTGTTACATGTTCCAGTAGAAGTGCACCTGGATACTTGTGATTCAGATGTGTCTTCATAAAAGTCTTTTTGGGCAAAGCTATTGAATTTTCCTAATTCCAAACTAATTTTAGTTGCTACACCTACTTTAAAAGTCAGATTTAGAATAAGCAAAAATCTGTTATTTTAAATGGGGGAGTGACAAAAACTCTCTTTAAATCTCAGTAAAAAAACATACTTACGATCGCTCATGAAAAAATAAAATCATTATATCTTAAACCTACACTGAAAAGATAACTTGTCACATCTCATTGAACTTTCCACAGTTGGAATAACAAGTTGCAAAATACAACCACCATCACAACTGAGAAAGGATGAGAGCGCTGGTTCTGAATTATAACCACCAACTCACAACACTCAACTGAAAGTCTCCTCCCTCTAAAGCCAGAGCCCAGGTCATCAGCAGAACTCCCAAGTTCATTTAAGATGAGTTTCTTGCAGGATTAAAAATGAACTTTCCCTCAAAGTTCTGATGGTTCAAAGTTACAGTGTCTCCAGCAATATTCTTTCAATTAGAGTTTGAAAAGTTGAGCTACATTTTTGCGAAACCAGCATAAGAAAAAAATTAAAGGAAAACTTAAGTACAACTTCCAAAGTCTTAAAAACAAGAAACAAAAGTGCAATTTTTTTTTTTTTTTTTTTTTTTTTTTTTGCAAAAAGCACCTCTTTTCCTGCCACTACTCGGAATAAATGAGAGTAAAATGCAGTTACACGATTATAAAACTACTTGGAACCAATTTAACTAGACTTTTCGATCATTTGGATAAGTTTTTGTCTTTTGCTTATTTTTGTATAAGTAACATTCATGCTCTTTGAAATAGAATCGAACTCTTCTGGAATCTTCTGTGTTACAGCCTTGACAATTTAGCACAAAAGTAAGTGTGGTGCTGTAAAGAATAGCAGAGTAAGGAATATTTTCTAAAACAGAGGCTTTAACTTCCTAAATTAAGAGATGGGAGAAAGCAGTATTATATGATTTTTTAAAAAGAAAACCTCTAGTATAGATATTCTTGACATGTATCTGGCAAAGCATACCAGACCTATCTTTATTATATTCCAGGATTGAATAGTAATCACAAACTCCATGCAAAATAGATTAGATGACCCTAACTCCAGCTCTCTAGCTCTTTTAGTGATACTTTATTGCAAAAGCCCACAAGAAGGGTGGTTGAAGAGCAGACATGGTCCATTTACCAAGAAACACTGACTGTGCGCAGTCATGGAGTAAGATTCCATAATCAGCTGACGGCCCAGCGGGAGTAGGGCTATGCAAGAGTCTTCTTCACCTCACTTCATTTGGTTTTTACGCTCCAGGCCCTGGGATGCAGGCCCTGGCAAGGTGCATTCCCACCCTGCTAAAAGCCTGAGCCAGGTCTCCAGAAGCTACTGCTGGGCTCCAAAGCTCTGGTAAAAGTAGGTTTTGACTATGTTTTCAAAAACTGAGAGGCATTTTCAAGAATGTGGGGAGGAAAACATTTTAGAAGAGCTCTAACCCGACTTCGGTTGTGACTAAGGTAACTGTGAGCTGAAGGGAAAGAACCATGAAGTATGTCAAATGCGGGAAGGGTTTTTATAAAAGACGCTCCTACTCCACTTTTACTTTAAAAGGCATCAGCAGACAGGAGAGGCATGAGGACTGTATAAATGAATGAAGTTTTCAGTGGTTTCATGGAGCAAGTTTTGTTCCGTGATTAGGGAAATGTTTATTACGGTAAACTTCTGCAAAGTTTAATAAAATTCATTTTTGAAAATTTTGCCTTTATTAGGAAGCAGTGAGACTGTGAGGAAATCAGCATAATCAAGATGTTTGCTTTTGTAAACATGATCTACGAGTTTTGGTTGTTTTTAATCTAACTTAAGTTTTTGTTTGTTTGGTTCTGTTTTGTTTTGTTTTGTTTTGTTTTGCGTGGAGTGGTAGAAGTGAAGATGAGAGTGGTGTGGGATGAGAAAACGTAAAAAGCATGTCTGGCACACATTTATCACTGGTGGTGGCTTTTAAAGGTGAATGTTGGATTTGTGCAGTGCTTTGAACATCTTTAGATTCTAAATCTATCGTGGTTCTTTGCAGATGGGAATGTCATCATCATAATGAAAGAAACCAGTTGTCTTTCTCCAGAGCTATACCATGCAGTGGACGAAGGGAGAACTTTTCCTACCTTTAAGACAGATGCTATCACAAAAACACATTCACAGTCTAGGTGTACTTCAGATCCAGAATTCAGTTTCTCTTTCAGCTCTCTGCAAGATTTCACATTGGCTGATACTCTAAAAATGCCCTTTGTGAGGGGTCCTTTTTGATTAAGAAAGCAAAGCATCTCCTATGAGGAAGCAAAGAAAAAAATGGCACTTTACACACATAAGCAATCTCTCAGCTGCCAGAGGCTGGGGTGTCCTAGGGGAAAAGTACTGAAGGACTGGGGATGGAGGGGACTGCTAGGAGGATTGAAGTCCATTTGTTTTTTTTGTTTCTTTCTAAATCTTTCTCCTAGTTGTTCAACATATAAAACATTGTACTTTAAACACTTGCTTTAATGGCACTGTCTTGTTTCTATGAACAAATAACCACTTTAAAATCAAATTTCTCTGACTGCTTCGAGGTCTCTGAGAACTGATCTCCTATCTGTCTATTCTTTTCCCATTAGTCTCTCATGCAAATTCTTTCCCTCAAATATGGAAATATTATTGTTAAACTGATTCTCTGCTTGCTTGTCTTTTTTTAATGCATCTTCATACTTCATTCTACTTTCTGTATTTATTTCCGTCTTTTAAAATTGGGCTCAAAAAATCTCCAGGAAGCTTTCTCCATTCCATTCCCTTCTGATCAATCTTTCATTTTGCTTTCTTTCTAGCTGTATGTTCTCTGTTTTCAGTGTAAGAAAAGAACGGGGGTTGGAGACAAGCAACCTATGAAATTCAAAATCTGGTTATAGCACATAATTACTGTGTGATCTTGCATCATCTTGAGGCTTTAAAAAAAGTGTAAAGCAGGAACGATGATGAGAATGATAACTATCCTCTACTTTTGCTGTGAAGGGTAAGCAATAAAGTGGCTAGGCTAGTGTCTGGCACTGAAGGATGCAAATATACCGTAACGGGCCATACATCTAGTATAGTACTTGGAGGATAGTGGATACTCAAAAAATATTGCTTAACAGTGATTACTTAATCTATCAATTGGAGACAAGGCAAACTCAATGTCTTTCATCTGACCCATTGTATACAAGAAAAATAACTCAATGCCAGAGGATGTCTCTTTATGTGTAAACACTTGATATACAAATAAAACACATGTAAGAGGTTTTAAAAGCATAAGACTGAGGAGTCTCTGCTGCTAAAGTTATTAAGAAGACTATCAGAACAATGCGGAGTTCAAGAAAGGAAGTGAGAGAAATGCGAGGGATAATGTGACTCCTCTGTCTATCAAGCACATTTCAAATGATCTGCGCAGGCTTATGCAGCTCTTTTCTGAAACCAGTAGACTAAATGACCTTTACTTCTTATGTCTTCTTATGATCTGCAACTTAATCAGATAGTTATTTATAAAATGATAATAAATTCTCAGCAAAATATCTTGTAATTTCACTGGGATAGACTCTCCTTTCTATGGTCTTACATCAGAAAGAGACCTCCAAAAAGGTTTGGGCAGACTGTCATCTCACAAAGGCTTGACAAGACACTCCAAAGATCTTTCCTGGCACAGAGATGTCGGTGACACAGCGAGTTATCCTGTGAGCGCAACAGTCACCGCCAAATGCCCAGTTGTGATAGAGCTTCTCTTTCTAATGTCTTCTGACCTGAATCTAAGAAGGAGTGAGATAGAATAACTAGTTGAATTCACTAACCTTATTTACATTATAATTTTATAATGTTTATTACTATGATTCAAAGAGAAAAAGTGCTCATAGATATCTTTTACTACTATTAGTTCAATCTAAGAGATTTCATCATAAAATTTCATAAATTAAGAAAGAATTAAATGTTTGGGTGATTCTATCCAGTATGGAACATTAGTCTTCTTTGGCACTGAATTTTCAAAGGTGAAAGAAATTCTCCCTTATGACACTTACTACAACTTAAAGCAAAAAGTGTTTCATACCAACATATACATTGTCTCACTTGAAAGATGAGACTATGCACACAAGAGAGCTGAAGACTCAATTAGACCACAATTAAATAGTAAGACAAAGAAAGAAGTAGGAGCAGAAGTAGGAAGAGAGCTATCTCTATTAAGATGTTCTCCTGAAACAAGGAATGCTTTATTATCTGATATCCCATTCTCCTACTGAGGACAGAGACAGAAAACTAATGGTCTACATTTCCCTCTTTCTTTCCAGCTACAAAGACTTTCATGTACCTTTTCAGTACTCGACTTAAAAATACATGTGTAAGGCAGCATGAATGGATGCAAACACAAGTGAGACTTGCCCTTGCCATGGTGAAGTTTATAATCCAATGAGAGAGGAAAAGTGGTGGTGGTAGGGAGAAGCAAGCATGTTCATCGATATGATGTCATAAAGGAGGAACAAAGCACCAAAGGCATTCAGAAGATGATACAGCACATCTACCCATTCAAAGGGAAGGTGTGATCCTGGAGAAGTTTACATTTGATTTAGATTTCAAATGAAGAAGATTTCAACAGAGCCTCTAGCACTGTGACGTGTGTTTATTGAGTAAGCACTCAATAATTCAGTCTTGAACAATAATTGAAATAAGGAGAGATTTTGGTGGGAAAAATACAAAAAGACAACATGAATAAAATAGGCAGAAGGAAAAAAGGTCAACAGGGAATCAGATTTTGTGATATCGTGGTGCTAAAACATTTTCGATGATATCTGTCTCTAATTTTCGCATGAAAATTCATGGATGTGCACAGGATTTGATATTTAAGAAAGACAGGTCCTTAAGGTTCTATTTGGACCTCTTTGCCACCTTCCCTAACCCCAAAACATAGACAAATAACAGCTATGAACTCTGGACAAAATAATGTTTAAAAAAGTATCCCTGCAGCCACTAGGGAGGGACCAAAAGAAGGTAAATACTCGAGGTAAAAGTCTGACATTTGGCAGATGGAAATGATATGACACTAGGTAGTTTTCCCATTCTTATACCTTTTAGCTTGAGGACAGACCCCGGGGTGGTAGAGTGATTCAAATTTAAAGAGAAACTTGCATTCTTACTGGCTCGAAGAACTAGAAAAAGGAGCTGTCTCAGTGGGGACCAACCACCCCAAGGCTGAGTGACAGCAATCTAAGCCGCAGAGGTAGCCTTCCAAGAGATCTACTGCTACTCTATTTTCAATGTGCTACTACTACAGTAGTTAGTAGATCTTCTTCAAGCTGAGGCAGAAATTTGAAAAGCAGATTGAGGATGACTATGTTCACTTAAGGTTATTTTGGATAACTAGTTTCCTTACGCTAACTAGAGAAAGCCTCCCTCAAACATGGATATTTAAAGTGAAGTCTTTATTCTAGTTGTGGCCTATTTTACAGCACAGGACAAAGAGGGTAGGAAAGAAAGTGACAGCAGTGTAAACTTTAAAAGCACATTAGTGTACCGTACAGACAGTGTATTATAGAACTGTACACTTGAAACCTATATAATTTTATTAACCAATGTAACCTCAATCAAATTTTTTTAAAATATATGTATTAAAATTTGACACTCAAGGTTTGGGAAAACATGGTGGAGTGAGAGACGTCCCCAGTTCTCTCCCCTTCAAACAACAATAGTGAGTTCCAAAACAATAAGCTGAACATCTAAACCTCAACAAAAAACACCCAAACTGCACACCAGCATGTCTGAGCGTAGGATCTGTGCATAAGACCTACCACAGGTCAGAACCCCTGGGTGGTGCCTCAGAGGAACAAAGAAGCTGCCTCTTGCAGTTGCCTGAGCTACCTGTAGGAGGGAGAAGGGAGAAGGTGAGGCAAGTTCCCTAAAGCCCCGCCTGGGAGAGTTGTAAGTTCCACACAGCGGACGGCAGGGACCAGTCATCAGGACAAAAAGCCGAGAAACAGACAGCAGAGAAGTAACAAATAATTTGTATCAGCCACACTTGCAAAACCGAGGCTGAGTATCAGCCCACAACTCCTGTCCCAGAGGGCCCCTCTCCCTATGCCCTCTGAGACCAATCACTGCAGAACTCCAGGGGAATCTGAGCAAATGCTGCCTAGACTGTTGCTAATACTGACAGGGACTGAAACTGAGGGTAGCAAGCGTGATTAAATATCTACAAGAAAATAAAAAGGCATTTTCATGGTGTTATATAAAGCAGGGATCCAGGAGGCTTAGACGCCACATACTGAAAACCAAAAGAAGAGCACCTCCTTTGCAGCAGGCTAAAGAGAGACCTTCAGATAATCAATCTTTTGGGAAAACAACAGAATACACTTCCATTAATGCTAAAGTGGAGAAATAGTACATTACACACCATGAACAACCAAGGTGACAAGGCATCTCAGAAAGAAAGAGAAAAATATCTAGAAAATATCTAGAAAATAACTTATATAGAAATATGCAACTTAAACGACAGAGAATTCAAGATGGTACTTCTGAAAAAACTCAGTGAGTTCCAAAACAACTCATATCAACAATTTCAGGAATTGAAAAAAACACCGAGATGAGCAGAGAAAAAAGACTGACATGCTGAAAAATGATGAAATAGAACTGGAGATGAAGAACACACTGGAGGAGTTGAAAAATGAAATAGCAAGCTTGGGAAACAGAGCTGACCAAAGGGAGGAGAGGATGAGTGATACTGAAGACAGAAATCTAGAAATAAATCAGAAGGAATAAGAAAAAAAACCCAAAGAATGAAAAATAATGAAAGAGAAATACAGGATCTAGCTGATACCATCAGGAGAGGAAACATAAGAATAATGGGCATTCTCGAACGTGGAGAAAAGGAGCAGGGACTAGAAAGGTTTCAGCTCTCCTATTCCATCCTTTGTGATTCTCGACACAGTCTGAGGGTGCTCATTTGTAAGATGGGATATTAATTAATGTTAACTCACACGGTTGTTTTGAAGCTTAAAAGCGAGTATTTTAAAAACTGAAATTCTGTGTAGAGATTATTTGCTAATATTATAAAGAGCATCATCAACCAGCGGCCAATAACTTCATGTTTAGAATGTCTAGGCTCCACAGTTCTTCAGTCTTCCTAGTTTCCATCTGGCTTTTCCACTTCTAATGAAAACACTACAGACATGTAACAGAAAAGACGTATAACACGTCAAATGAGACGGTTCTGTTACTTGAGTGAAGTGACGGTATAACATTTGGTAGAAAACTGAGACCTTACCTAAAAGGTTTTTGATGAAATGTGCAGTTCTATCATCTAAATCAGAGGGCAGCAAACTATGCTTTGTAGTCCACATTTGGCCTGCTACCTTTCTTTGGATAGCATGTGAGCTAAAGAAGGTTTTTTGTTTTTTTTTTTTGTTTGTTTGTTTGTTTTTTACCAGTTTTGAAAGGTTGGGGGAAAAAATCAAAATAATAATATTTAGTTACAAATAACAATTATGGGAAATTCAAAATTTACTGTCCATAATAGCTTTATTGTAACACTGTCTCACTCATTTGTTTATGTATTGTCCATGGCTGCTTTTGCTTCACACGCAATGATAGATCTTAGCAGATTTTTTAAAAATGTATTTATTTAATTTAGATTCAAGTATAAAGTACTTTGGTTAGACATCTATATAGTTCATAAAACAATCTCCCCAATTGCTCCCTCCCTCTCCCGTCCCTCCAACTAGCCATCATATTAATGCTAACTGCATTCCCTCTGCCATACTCCCCATCTCCGTGACCAACTAACTACTAATTTGTACTTCTTTAACCCTTCATCCCATTCTCCCAGCCCCTCAAACCCTCATCCTTCTGTCTGTCACCAAATTATCCACTATATCTGTGAGTCTGTTGTTAATTACTTTATTCTTTGTGTTCCTTAGATTCTGCATGTAAGTGAAATTATATAGTATTTATCTTTCGCTGTCTGACTTATTTCACTCAGCATAACCTCTAGGTCCATCCGTGTCGTTACAAATGGTAGGATTTCATTTTTTTTTTAAATGGCTGAGTAAAACAAATTGGCTGAGTATTCTATTGTATATACAAACCATAATTTCTTTAACCAATCGCCTGTTGATGGGCATTTAAGTTGCTTCCATATCTTGGCTATTGTAAATTGTGCTGCCATGAATATTGGAGTGCATAGATCTTTATGAATTATTGTTTCGGTTTTCTTCGAGTAAATACCCTGAAGTGCAATTTTTGGGTCAAAAGAGAAAAGTTTTTGAGAAACTTCCATACTGATTTCATAGCAGCTGTACCAATTTGCAATCTCACCAACAATGTATGAAGGTTCCCTTTTCTCCACATCCTCGCCAACACTTATTGTTTTTTGATTTATTGATGATAGCCATCCTGACAGGTGTGAGGTGATATCTCCTTGTAGTTTTAATTTGCATTTCTCTGATGGTTAGCGACACTGAACATCTTTTCACATGTCTATTGGCCATCTGCATTTCCTCTTTGGAGAACTATCTGATCAGGTCTTCTGCCCATTTTTTAATTGGATTGTTTGGTTTTTTGTTGTTGTTGTTGAGTTGTATAAGTTCTTTGTATATTTTGGATATTAACCCCTTATCAGATGTATCATTAGCAAATATCTTCTCAAACAGTCAGTTGTCTTTTTGTTTTGTTGATGGTTTCCTTTGCTGCACACAACTTTTTAGTTTGATGTAGTCCCATTTAATTTTCCTTTCGTTTCCCTTGCCCGAGGAGATATATCCAAAAAGGAACTACTGTTAGTAATATCAGAGAGTTTATTGCCTATATTTTCTTCTACAAGTTTTATGGTTTCAGAACTTACATTTGTCTTTAATCTGTTTGAGTCTATTCTTATATACGGTGTAAGGTGATCCAGCTCTTTTTTTCGCATGTATCTTTCCAGTTTTCCCAACACCATTCATTGAAGAGACTGGCTTTGTATATTCTTACCTCCTTTGTCAATATTAAATGAGCATACAGGCATGGATTTATTTCTGGGCTCTCCATTTTGTTCCATTGATCAATGTATCTGTTTTTATGCTAGAAACATGTTGTTTTGATTACCGTAGGCTTGTAGTATAGTTTGATAGCAGGTAGTGTGATACCTCCAACTTTGTTGTTCTTTCTCAAGACTGCCGTGGCTATTCAGGGTTTTTTATAGCTCCATATAAATTTTAGGATTATTGATTCTAGCTCTTTGAAAAATTCCATTGGTATTTTGATAGGAATTGCATCGAATCTACAGATTGCTTTGGGTAGTATGGCCATTTTAACTGTTGATTCTTCCTACCCATGAACACGGTATATGCTTTCATGGATTTGTATCTTCTTCAATTTCTTTTTCTAATGACTTATAATTTTCTGAAAACAGGTCTTTTATCTTCTTGGTTAATTTGATTCCCAGGTATTTTATCGTTTTGATGCAACTGTAAATGAGATTGTTTTCTTAATCTCTTTCTGAACGTTCATTGGTATATACAAATGCTACTGACTTCTGAATATTTTGTAACCTGATACTTTACTGAATTCATTGATCAGTTCTAACAGTTTTTTTGTGGAATCTTTAGGGTTCTCGAGATATAATATCATGTCACGGCAAATAATGAGACGTTTATTTCTTCCTTTACAATTTGTCTTTTATTTCTCTTTCTTGTCTTATTGCAGTGGCTAAAACTTCCAATACAATGTTGAAGAGGAATAGTGAAAGTGGGCATCCTCGTCTTCTTCCTGATCTTAAGGAAAATGCTTTTAGCCTTTCCCCATTGAGTATGAAGTTAGCTGTAGGTTTGTCATATATGGCCTTTTTTCTAGTTCTTTTCAGTGTAAGGTTGAGGTTATGTTCCCTCTATTCCCAGTTTGGTGAGAGCTTTTATCATAAATGGATGTTGGATTTTGTCCAGTGCTTTTTCTGCATCTATTGATATGATCATATGGTTTTCATCTTTTAATTTGTTAATGTGGTGTATAACATTAATTGATTTACAGATATTATACCAACCTTGCATTCCAGGAATAAATACAACTTGATCATGATGTATAATATTTTTAATGTATGGCTGAATTCCGTTCGCTAATATTTTGTTGAGAATTTTTGCATCGATGTTCGTAAGAGATATCAGCCTATAATTTCCTTTTCTTTCTTCTTCTTTTTTTTTTTTTTTTTGTAATGTCTTTGTCTGGTGTTGGAATCAAGGCAATGGTAGCCTCACAAAAGGAATTAGGGAGCCTTTCCTCTTCTTGAATGTTTTGGAATAGTTTGTGAAAAATAGGTAATAATTCTTCTTTGACTGATAAAATGCACCTATGAAGCCATCTAGTCCAGGACTTTTATTTTGTGGGAAGTTTTGATTGGTGGTAATTGGCTGGTTCAGATTTTCTCTTTTTTCTTGACTCAGTCTTGAGAAATTGTGTGTTTCAAGGAATGTGTCCATTTCTTCCAGATTGTCCAATTTGTTGGTGTATAATTGTTTGTAGTATTTTCTTATGATCCTGTATTTCTGTGAAGTCCGTAGTTCCTTCTCCTCATTCATTTCTGATTTTATTTATTTGCTTTCTCTTTCTTCCTTGATGTGTCTGGCTAAGGGCCTGTCAGTGTGTTTATCCTTTCAAAGAATCAGCTCTTGGTTTCATTAATCATTTGTAATGTTTTTCTAAACTCTATTTTGTTTATTTCAGCTCTGATCTTCACTCTTTCCTTCCTTCTATTTAACTTTGGGCTTTGTTTGCTGTTCTTTTAAGTGTAAGGTTAGATTGTTTATTTGAGCTTTTTTTGTTTCTTGATGTAGGCCTGTCTTGCTATAAATTTCCCTTCTAGGACTGCTTTGCTGTGTCCCACAGATTTTGAGCCATTGTGTTTTCATTTTCATTTGTCTCTAGGTATCTTTTGACTTCTTCTTTGATCTCATTGATAACCCATTCATTGTTTAGTAGCATGTTATTTAGCTTCCATGTGTTTGTGTATTTTCTAGTTTCTATCTTATAGGTGATTTTGTTTTATACTATTGTGATTGGAGGAGACGTCTGATATGATTTTTAGTCTTCTTAAATGTTATTGACTTGTTTTGTGTCCTAATAGGTGGTCTATCCTAGAAAATGTTCCATGTGCACTTGAGAAGAATGTATATTTTGCTGCTTTTGGGTGAAATGCTCTAAAAATATCTATTAAATCCATCTGGTCCAGTGCATCCTTTAAACCCATTTTTTCCTTGTTGATTTTTTTCCTGGAAGATCTGTCCATTGGTGTCAATGGGATGTTAAGTTCTCCTACTGTGAGTGTATTACTGTTGATCTCTCCTTTTATGTCAGTAAAAATTGCTTTATGTATGTAGGTCCTTCTATGTTGGCTGCGTATATGTTTACTAGAGTTATGTCCTCTTGATTTATCGATACCTTTATTATTAAATAATGCCCTTCTTTGTCCCTTATTATAGCCTTTGTCTTAAAGTCTATTTTATCCAATATAAGTATTGCTACCCTGTTTTTTTTTTTTCATTTCCGTTTGTGTGAAATATCTTTTTCCATCCCTTTACTTTCAGTCTATTGAGCGTCCTTTGATCTGAAGTTGGTTTCTTGTAGATAGTATATGCATAGGTCTTGTTTTCTTACCCATTCGGTTACCCTATGTCTATTGATTGGAGCATTTAATCCATTTACATTTAAAGTGATTACAAATAGGTACATTGTTACTGACATTTTATTATTCATATTTGTTATTTCTATTTTCTTTTTTGACCCTTCTCTTTTTACAGAAGACCCTTTAACCTTTCTTGTAATGCTGGTTTGTTGGTGATGAATTCCTTAAGCTTTTTCCTGTCTAGGAAGCTGTTGATTTCTCCATTTTAATCAAAATCCTTGCTGGGTAGAGTATTTTTTGTTGTAAATTCTTGTTTTTCACAACTTTGAATATTTCCAGCCATTCCCTTCTGGTCTGCAAAGTTTCCATTGAAAAGTCAGCACACGTTCTTATGGGGGTACCCTTATAAGTGACTAGCTTCCTTTCTCTTGCTGCTTTTCAGATTCTCTGTCTTTGACCTTTGACATTTTAATTATGATGTGTCTCGGTGTAGATCTGTTTGAATTCCTCTTGTATGGACTCTCTGTGCTTCCTGAACTTGTATGTCTAATTCCTTTGCCAGTTGAGGGAAGTTTCTGTCATGATTTCTTGAAATAGATTCTCAATCCCTTGCTCTCTCTCTCTTCCTCTTTAGGGACTCCTATGATCTGGATATTTTACACTTCATGTTGTCTCAGAGGTCTCTTAAACTATCCTCATTTTTTAAAAAGTCTTTTTCCTTTTTGTTGTTCTGATTGAGTGTATTCTGCTACCTTGTCTTCCAATTCACTGATTCGATCTTCTGCTTTGTCCAATCTACTGCTGAATCCTTCTAGTGTATTCTTCATTTCAGTCATTGTATTCCTCATTTCCGTCTGGTTCTTTTTCATGGTTTCTATGTCTCTTTTTATGCTGTTTAGGTTCTCGTTGTTCTCAATCCATTCTCTGCATAAGTTCATTGAGCATCCTTATAACCATTATTTTGAAGTCTGTCTCTGGTAGGTAGCTTCCCTCCATTTCATTTGGTTTATTTTCTGGAGTTTTCTCCTGTTGTTTCCTTTGTGGTATGTTTCTTTGTTTACTCATTTTATTAGCCTCTCCATGTTCGTTTCTATGTGTCAGGAATATTTTTCATTCCTCAGCCTTGGCCGGATGGCGTAAAAAGGAAGGAAGGTGTCCTGTGTGGCCCGGTGGCACACTCTTCCTCATCCCTTATGTCGGGGGCTCTGGACAAGACATTTCGTGGGTTGTGTGTGATCTTCTGTTGTCGCCAAACCTTTATTGTTGTTAGTAGATCAGTGGATGGGATTAATGCTCAGGTTGACTAATTGTGGCGACTTGGCTGCACCCACAGGGTAAGAGTTGTTGTGTGGGATTTGCCCTAGCAGGCTTGTGTATTTGTTGCAACCACCCTTTGTGTGTATCACTAATGGGACTAGTCAGGAGTTGCTCCATTGTGGTCTTGTGCCGGCCTCCAGGTGCATTGGTTTTGTGGACCCTTGGAAGGGGCTCCTCCATAGGCCAAGGGTAGCTGCTGCTTTGGATTTCTCAGGGCTACCTGGTAAGAACTACAAAGTGATCTGTAGATGGTTGTTGCCTAAGCTGGATTGGCTTTGATGTGGCTCCTTTACACTATCAGACGTAGGTGTTATGATCAGCTGGACTTCAGTTGATTCCCCACATTGATTATTTTATCATTTGGTTGTAATTTCAATGCGAACCTGGGAGGAGACGAACCCCACTTTTACCTAGTCAGCCACCTTCCCGCTCTCTCAGAGCTGAGCAGATTTGATAGAAACAGCAAGCGGTGCTCTCATTGCTGTGCATTGCTGCTCCGTGTGATAAACTGCAGTGCTTTGCATGCCATGTCACACAGATACTGCAACATTTAATATTTTCATTACACATCATGTCTAAACAAGAAAGGAAGATAAAAGTAGACTTCTACTGTTGACATTTCAAGGCACGGTAAAGTATGGATGACCTTGTTATTTAATTCAATGACAAAGACTTTTGCTAATTGTGCAATGACATAAGAGCTGTGGGAAAAAAAGAATATAGTATGTGTCATCTTGCGAGACTAGGCTCTCATCACTATATTCCTAACTCACAGGAAAGCATTGATCAGAAAAATTAAGAATATTTAATAAAACATCTCAGCACTACAGAATTTCTTCATAAAAAAAAAAAACAATGAAAACAAGGCTGGAAAAACATGTAAGTTTCTAAGTGGCTCATTTGTTAGCCATGTGAAGAAAATCATTCACCAGTGCCGAGTTAATGAAATCCCATGCGCTTGCAGTAGGTGAAGAAATTTGTACAGAGACACTGGATTTAAGACTGTCAGCCTTATGGTGACAACAGCTGCTTGAACAGTTGAGGACATTAGAAGTAAGACCTACAGTAGACTAAAAACCAAAGCTAATCATCTCTAGTGACTTTGTTTCTTGATTAGCCAATAGATGTTACCAATATTGCTTGGATGTTTATTCTGAAAGTTGATGCTTTGTTTTAAGTGACTGAAGAATTAGCCTTCAGTAGTAGGCATAGAACAGCCACAGGTAAGAGTAGTTTCAAAGACATTGATAAAACTATAGTTTGGTACAATGTGAAGTGGAATGGGCTACAACAAGTTATATATGATGGTGGTAAATGTGTGGAGCAGAAAAAAAGCATAATTTGTATCAAAGTATAAATTCACAGAGCTTGTGAAAATGTAAAGTGTTTAATGCCTACAGTTATTTATTGTATTATTCATCAGTGGTACTGCATGGAAATTATTGAATCTACCTGGTGATGCTGAATCAGTAGTATCAACAATGAACTTCATTCACCTTTGTGGAGTTAACTGTTGCCAGTTCTGTGAATTTCTGTTAGAAACAGAAGCTGAATAGCTCAGCAGTGGTCAAGTTTTATAGTGATATTTGAACTTAAAGCTGAGAATGAAAGTTTTACGAAGAATTGCCCTAAACCACAGTTACCGAATATGAATGGCTTTGGGGATAGTTTTTGCTGACAATTTATGCTGTTTTTCAATGAATTCACCCTAAATGGCAAAGAAAAACAGTGCTTATATACAATTGTTTTTTACGTATTGAAAACAACTAACATTTGATCACAAGTAATGCCAAGCGACTCTATATGCTTCTTGTGCTGTCAAAGAGTTAAAACAAGCAGCAAGATCTCTAATCGCATACAAATTGTAGGAGGAATATTTTCTGAGCCTGAACTACAGTTCCAGAAGTATTTTACTGACCTCAGTGCAAGTGAGAAAAAGATTTCCGGATATACAAATCTATTTAACTGTGTGATTGAGGAGCTTTTACCTAACCTTCAATGGAAGTGATTTATCTGCAACAAAATGACATGTTTAATGGCAAATATCAAAAGAACCTAACAAAATTCTACAAGTGCCTTACAAGAGAGAAATATGCTCAATTAAAATCACATACTTGTAGAATGATATCAGTATTCGGCCATACCGAATTGTGTGAAAAGATATTTTCACAGATGTACCACATAAAATCTCATTACAGATCAAATCACTTGCAATCAATTGTGATGACTGGAACACTAACTTTGAAGCCCAATTAAGCAAAATGTTATCCCTTCCAAAGAATTCAACTTTTCTCAACAGTAGACTTGTAAGACAGGAAATTGTACTCAATTATTATTAGATATAGAATATCATCAATAAAGAATGTGTGGAAATTTGCTCTTTCTCTTGTTATATAAGTACCTAAATAATATCCTTGATTTTATCTCTTGGCCTGCAAACACTAGTATCCTCACTTACAATAGGGAGAAACAGAATTCATTAGCAGAAAATGCCTACAATTAAATTAAGCAAGTCATTGGCAAAACTAGGTAAAATTCTTGGGATTCTTGATCCCTGCTTATTTGGTCAAATTCATCAAAATAAAATTCACAAGGGACCAGGAGAAATAGTTTGAAAAACATGCATAGAAAGCTAGAAGAGTAAAATACTAGTCTCCTAGGCTTCGTTATAAAGGCAATGTTCCCTTTGTATCTTTAATCAGAGTAACAGCAGACATATTAATAAATTCATTTATTCAAACATATGTATTGAGTTCTTTATGTATATCAGGCAGTGTTCCAGGTGCTGGGAATACAGCAGTGAACAATACACATTTTAATGGATGAAAAACTACGACATCTCCATAATACTACTTCAAAATGGCCCAAAGATATGAGTGAACTGGCTGAGGGTCCAAAAACTCAGTTTACCATTGTAGGAGAGAAAACAATAAGTGTAAATAGAAGGTAAGTTTTTACAGCTGGTGTTGGCCAGATGACTGATGATTTCAATACTGGGTAAAGTTGGATGCGCACGTGTGGGGGTGCGTGTATAAAAGAGCTGCCAGTGTTCACTGGGCCCCTCAGATGGTTCAGAGTCACAAAGGCAGCTACAGAAATGGAGCACCCAGTTTTTAGTATCTCACTCACACTTGGTGATGTCCTATTCCTTTTTTTCTTATACAATTTTACTTTCAGATTGAGAGCTTAATACTCAAAACTTGCATTAGGGTAAATGACGGTCCTCTTATGTTGAATATCACTTTTGTCATTCTTTATCACAGGGTGGCTACGAGATGGCTATGGTAACAGGGAATTCAGATTCAATTAGTAGACTAAGAAGAGAGTTCTGTGGAAATCATCTTAGTCTTCACATTCTTATCAGAACCAGGATCCAGGGAGGACATCACAGTCTCCTGACACCCACCCACAGACAGCCTCCTTTTAAAAATGTGACTATCTAGAGGGTACACATAGTGCAATGTATTACAGTTTCAAGAAGGCACTGAAGCACCTGCAACATTGCCTGGTGCCTCTGACTGCAGCAGGCAGAAGGTTAAAGGGGAAAAAATAGTGAAGAAAGAAGGAACAGGCTATACTGCTACTAGCTACTGATTCCAAGTCAGTCACCATCTGCTGCTGGTTTATAAAACTTTCTTCTAAAATTCCATCTTTCCTTTCAGAATGCTTAGCAAATTCAAATGAAAACATATGTCTCTGGCTGCAAGTTTGGGTCTTTGCCTTTGGATTAACTCTGTTTCCAGGAATGAAAACTTCTGCTAAAAGAAGGGCTCCGTGAAGGAGGAGAAGCAACTCACCACTCAGTTGCTGGGTCTCAGCCAGGCGGCTGGGCTTCAGGATGAATTGGCACTGCATCTCTCGGGGAAGCTCTTCTATGAGGAAGGGCTCTTGGAGGCTGGAAGGGCTGGTGGAGTCCTTGGATAACTCTGCCAGAAGTGCCGTGTCTCGAAGATGGCTCATTTTAATTCCATAGGGATATTCATGCCCTACACAGAGTAAAATCTAAATGTAGACTTTAGGCTGACTGGTACTGTGAGCATGTGTGCTACATACTGGAATGCACTGCAGTTTGCTCCTGGGACTTTTGTATAAAGAATCCTTTTACAAAGGATTTATACAAAGGTGTATAAAGATCACCACACACACTCTTACAGTTGGAGACCACAGCATAATGCAGGTGTCCCTACCAGAGTAGTTTTTAGGAGGTGGGGGAAAGGGAGAAAAAAGCTGATCGTTAAAGCATATCGCGTTTGGAATGTACAGATTATTCTGGGAGTAGTACAGTGCTGAGGTTCCTATGTTTGCATCTAATTTTTCCTTTGACATATTCACGATATCTATAAATCTTCAGCAAATCCTTGTCTTCTCTCAGCTTCAAATCCACGATTTAAAATATTTACCTTACCCATCACACAGTATTGTAAGGATCAAATAAGGAAATGTTAGTGGTTAATATTATTTAGATAAGGGCAAAGTACTAGATATTGCAAGCATCACATTACTTATTCAACACAAGATGTCTGTCTGAAAAAGACATTTTATTACTTTTTATTAGTTACATAATCAGTTACTCAAGAGCATCAGGATTGGTTTGTTTGAGTTTTGCTTCCCTCCCACTGCTGCCCTGATATTGGTGTTCACAGGCAATAATCCGAGGAAGACTGCAGGGTATTAATAAGAAACAGAAACGAGATGCCAAAAGGAATCTGTAAACTAGAAAAACAAAACCTGGGCCATCTGACTGCAACGTGAATGTTTGCTCTTTAAATAACTGCATATTTTCAATTCAACCTGCAAGTACCACTGTGCTGTAGATTTGTTTTCTGCTGACATTTTGACCTATTTGCTTTATTTATTTTTAAATAATTTAGTTTTCATTTACAGTCACCATACAATATTATATTATTTCAGGTGTCTAGCATAGTGCTTAGACATGTATAGGACTTAGGAAGTGATCACCCTGAGTCTAGTACCCATCTGACACATAGTTATTATAATGTTTACTATATTCCCTATGCTGTACTTTACAGCCCAGTGACTGTTTTCTTAACTGGTAATTTGTACATCTTAATCCCTTCTACCTTTTCACCCACAGCCACCACCAACTCCTGTCTACCAACCATCAACATGTTCTCTCTATCTATGTGTTTGTTTCTGTTTTGCTTGTTCATTTATTTTGTCTTTTAATTAAGTACAGAGTACGTTCTCTTCTATTCCTGATTTATCACTGAATGTAACTCAGTGAACTCTTCCTTTTTCCTCCATCTGGCATACACTGTCAATGTTCCATTAATATCATTTACTACAGCACCTTCCAGGGATAGAGGCAAAAAAGAAAAAAAGGAAGCTACTGCATCAGTAATAAAACAAAGTCAGTTTATCAAAATAGTAAGCAGCTAACCTAAATGGAAATAGGTAAGGCCCGTGAAAATAGAATAACAATGAAGAATTGCTGCTAAGTAACAATCATATCCTATGCCCCATGGTTTTTTAGTGAGTTAGCGATAAAGCCTGAAGCTTCTCTAAGCCTGAAAGTTACCATCTACACAGTTTTAATTAAAATATTTTACTAAAATCATTTTAACTATTTTTTTGATTTTTAGGCACAACTTTTAATAACTGCTTATTGACATTTACAAAATAATGTTAAAAAAGAAACCGGAAATGCAGTGAATTTTGTCCTCAGCTATGTGCATGATGGCTTGTTTTAACATATATTTTATATATATATTTTTAAGAAAATATATATTTTGTAGATTATCGGGATCACTTGAAACATTCTGAATTATACCTGAGTCACCTGACAGGCATGTGAAAGGATTACATGAGATAATGCAAATGATATGCTTTGCATAATGTCTGGCAGATAAGAAGTATTTAAAAATGATCAACAGGAATTACATCATCATCATCATTATTGTCATCATCTCAAGATCTGCTAAATACTGTCCTATATTTTAATTGCTCTATTTGTTAACCACGCTGAATAGCCTTAATTGATCACAAATGTTTTTTAGCTAAATGACTTAAATAAGGCAAGATATAACCTATTTACCAATAATTCCCCAAAACAAATGTTGAGAAATTTGGCTAGAGAAAGAGCAAAGTAAATTAGTGATGTATTAGCTAGCTGGTAAGGCAGTGAAGACTTTTCGGAATCTTCAGGTTCATATCTTTTTTTTTATGACGTCTAAGAGAGTTCTATGCGAAGAAGAGTCATGATTGCATTCTAGGTGGTCTTCTACAGAGGCAACTTATTAGGTAGGAACAGGAGCAGGAAATTCAAGAACTAAATATGAAAAATAAATATATAGGGAAAAAGGAATACCCATATATATTGCTTTCTTGTAGAAAAATATTTTGAAAAGTTTGGCAAGCGAGCTCTCTTTGTAAAGTGTAAAAGAAGAGAAGGAAATTTAAATTTCTCTTTCTAACTGTACCACTAGCTGTTTGAGTGATGAGATATTGTCTAGCACATAGGAAATGCTTGATAGGTATTTATTAAATGGATAAATGAATTTTTAATAAGATTTAATATTAAATTATATTTAAGCTTAGGACCATATGACCAGTTCTCTGAGACATTCAGAATTATAATTAAAATGCTATCTAAGATTTTCAGTGAAACTTACCAATAAGTGGATATGGTGCCTTTTCTTTGCCAGAATTGACCCATAACTGGTAGTCTCGCACAGATCCCTAGAAATAAAAGAATTAACAATAATTCCTTTAAGTTTAGTAACTGAATGAAGTCCCACTTTTTGGCATTTTTATGTTTGGCAAAAAAATAAAAATAAAAATGGAGTAATAGAGATGCTTTCAGATTCATGTGGGTGGTGGTAGCTTTTGACGACGACATGCTGATTCCTACAACTCTTCTTCCCCCTCTCCCATCCCCAACCTAGTCCTCCAGAATCCCATCCCTGTCCCCCGCTCCTTTTTTTCCTGGTGATGGCCAGGGATCCAAGAACTGCAATGAAATCAGGCTCTCATTATTATAGGTAGCCCATAGAATGTGAAATCATGTGTATGTCTTTTCATAAAGGAAGAGAAGCTTCCTGATTTTCTAAAAAAAATCTAATCCTGACTTCTACTGTGTCTCCAGATTTCTCAGGGCACATTAGACTTAATCTCCAACATGCCTTTGCAAAGACAACCTTGTTATCCTGGAAGCCACAAACATTGTTGTGTCTGTGACGAAAAAGTAATATCTTAAAGGCTGACTTTTAGCTCAGCTGCTTCTGAGCAGAAGTAGAATGACCAAGAGGCTTTGAGGAGATAGGTAGCTGGCACAACCTGCACTGGCTTTATTTTGGGCAAGTCCAGTCCTGGGGACAGAAAAGACAAGATTTCTGCCTAGAGGATAGGTTTAGTGATGGAAAATGATGGAATTGTTCACTAGCAGAATTATAACCCAGCAATATTAAAAATTCTACTCGAAGGAGATAATACAAATTTTACTGACTTGGCTGGATCTGGAGAGGAAAAAGCAAAAAAGGTTTAATGAAGCTAAAACATATTGGCAATATTAATATTCTTGCCTTTATCTTCTGACTAAAACGTATGACTCCGACCTTACAAGGGAGGGTCCTGGTTATGGAGAATACCCCTCTCCCCGCTCCTCCGATCTGTCATTTTCTGCCCCATTCCCTAGTCAAAAATTTTCATTGCAAATAGGAAGAGCAATGAACAAAAATCCTTTTGAAGTCTGAAAACATAGTAATAATCTCTTAGAACAGTAAAAAGTATTGTATTGAATAGAAATATTTTTGGTCTGAGGAGACTGATCATTTTATCCAAAGGAAAAGGATATAAAAACATGAGTCATGTCATTCATCTCCCTTCCTTCCCCCTTCAACTACTCATTGTCTTCCAAGATACAATTATTTAAGCTTAGAAATCAATGCACAGATGCCTTCTCTACTCAATGCACATAACTCTAGTTACACCTTAAATACATTATTAGATTTAACTAAAAGAAATCAGATTTCTTACCCTATGTTTGGTTGCCCTCAATTTCCACTGTGTACAAGCAAATCTAAATACAGATAAGACTATGGCATATATTAAAGATATGTCATGTGTCACCTCATAGGAACAGCATGTTATAGAGAATCTCACTCAAGAAATGGTGCTGTTCAAGTGCTTCATTTAGTTTCCATCCTTCTGAAAGCCATTCCCTTTAATATAAGTATTCAATGTATGTTGTTTATATACCGGTAGGTAGGTAGGAGGTGAGAACTTTCCAATTCTCTTTCTCTTTCATTCTTAAACATTAAAATCTTCTCCAGTAATACAATTTCAAAACCTTGCTTTTGCCCCATAAAACAGAAAGAAGCAGAAGCTAAAAGCAAAACAGGGGAAAATGTGGTGTGCACACTAAAATTCTTTTTTTTTCTCTCTCAGCAAATATTTTTTTCTTTTCTTTTTATTCACTTGATGTCATGTATATAATTTCCAATTTTACATATTGGACTCCTTTTACCCATCTATCCTCCCCTTTACCCCTCCCCCCTACACTCTGGTAATCACTAGATGTGTCCATGAGTCTCTACTTATTCGTCCTGTTCATTTGTTGCTTTTAGGTTTATAGCCCACATATAAGTGATATCAAGACTATATTTCAGAGGTCATTTCTATATTTATTACTAAAATTCTTTAAATCTTGTTTTTAATTTTCCACTTCATTAGAGTTACCAGCCAACTCATCTTCTGAACCTGTAGCCAGTAAATAACTGTTTCTTGCTATGTGTACTTTATGTAAAAATTCTACTACAGAGCTAATCCTTCAGAATTCATTATCATAAGACTTATTGAATCTTGGGATAATAAGAAAATAATTAGGTAAGGAAGAAGAACCAGGAGAGAATATAGGGAAAGAATGGCAACATAGTGACAAGTGGGAAAGGAGAAGGAGGTTGAAACTTCTTTGCTAAGAATCTTATACCTAAAACTCTCCAACTGCATTTATTGCATTTATTTTTTATATATCTATATCTATATCTATCTATCTATCTATCTATATACATACATACATATATATGTATATATATACAAAAAAGTACAATGTTATTTTATAATATAATAAAATATATTATAACAAATGTACATGTTATTTTATACAACATGTACTTTTATAATAAAAAGTACATGTTTTTTATTATCACTCTAAAATTAAGTCTAATCTTATGCTTTTCAGTTTGCACAGGTTTTAAAATGGGAATAAAAGAATAGCACCCAATATTAAGCTAAT
>PUFA01001302.1:0-46193 GCA_003508835.1 Eonycteris spelaea
AGTGCCTCTCTTGGAACATCATTTTTACACAAATATTTGAGGATAAATGTGAGTTTTAGATGAGGTAAACATGGCAGCATTTCGAGTACTGTGATACTTGACACATAATTTTAGAGATAATTCGATTTATATTTGTCTACAGAAGCTGATAGAAATCTTTCTGCATATGTTTGCACAATTCCCTTGTATAAAGAACATGAGGGCAATGCTGCTGTCCCTCCCATCTGTCAGGTGGAGTTGGGGAGGAGAGATCTTTCTCTTTGCAGGGTCAGCCTCAGGGCAAATTTCCTGAACGATTTGAGAAAAGTATTTTGTAGAAGTGTAATCCAAGGGAATGACTTCTAACACCAAATAACTCAGTTTCGTGTTTATAAAATGTGTTCTAGATTTTTATTTGCTGAACTAAAGAAACATATCTTCCCTATCCTATATTTTGCTATGTCACATTGGACTTAGCAAAATTTTAGAAGCCATCATACTTCAATTTTAAAAAACCTCTCAAAGATGTCAAGAGATAAGTGTACAACAGAAAATCCACATAAATTTTAAAATATGAAGCATGAGAGTTTTTGGAAATTTTGTATTTGTCCTGGGCTGCATTGAGTTCCCTCTGCGGATGGCCCCATGACAACAGAGGACAGTAGAGAAGTTTTTCATGAGAAAAGTTTAAGAGACACTAATTATCTCAGCATCACTGCAACCAGGACCATTTGCATGTTTTTCTTCACATTTGCCTCTGAATCTGTTTATGATCATTTCTTGTAGTGGACACCTCTCTTCCTTCAACAATAAGCCAATAAGCTCCTGAAACCTCTGTTGTGATGAAGCATCTATTTGTTTACTTAAGATTACTAGTCTCTACTTTTCATACTCTCAAGATTTTTGCCCCCAGATTGATGATCACAGGTATTTGTTGATATGTTTGTTCTTTATTGACTGATTTATGGAGCCTGTTGTTTGTAAGGCCGATGTTGGTCTTAGCAGGTATGCATCAGACATGAAACCCATGGACAAGGACAGTGTGGTACAAAGGGAAAAACAGCCATTAACGCCTCTAATATAATATAGGGTGTGGTTAGGGAGGGAAGTCTGTGAGATCCTTGATGGTGTATTATTTAAATGGAAGGTTGTCCTAAACTCCATCATACAGTGGAACTCAACAATGACTTCACTCAACTCTGACTCTCCAAGGAAAATGATTGAAATTTCATAATTTTGTTTTGTAGGTTATTCTTTCAGAATGTCAGGAAGATCTCATGGAACCAGAAAACAGCACATGGGTGTCCGAGTTTGTCCTTTTAGGGTTCTCACAGAACCAGGAGCTCCAGAAATTCCCTGTTCCTGGCATTTCTACTTGTCTATGTCGCCACTGTTGTGGGAAACCTCCTCATCATAGTCACTGTGACGTTTGACCCTCGGCTCCACATACCCATGTTTTTTCTGCTTCGAAATCTGGCGGTCATAGACCTCTGCTGTTCCACAGTCACTTCTCCAAAGATGCTGGTGGACTTCTTTCATGAGACAAGACTATCTCCTACCAGGGCTGCATGGCACAGATCTTCTTCTTCCACCTCTTGGGAGGTGCGACTGTCTTCTTTCTCTCAGTGATGGCTTATGATCGGTACATAGCCATCTCACGGCCCCTTCGCTACGTCACCATCATGAACACTCGATTGTGTGGTGGGCTGGTGCTGTGCTGCCTGGGTCGGGGGCTTTGTCCACTCCATTGTCCAGCTGGCCCTGATGCTCCCATTGCCTTTTTGTGGTCCCAATGTCCTGGATAACTTCTACTGTGACATTCCACAAGTGTTGAGACTTGCCTGCACTGACACCTCCCTCCTAGAATTCCTTATGATCTCCAATAGTGGGGTGCTGGTTGTTATCTGGTTCTTTCTCCTTCTGATCTCTTACACTGTCATCCTGGTGATGCTGAGGTCTCATTCGAGGAAGGCAAGGAGAAAGGCAGCATCTACCTGCACCACCCACATCATCGTGGTGTCTATGATCTTTATTCCCTGCATCTACATCTACTCTCTCGGCCCTTCTCCCATTTCCCATTGGACAAGGCTGTGTCCATCAGCTACACAGTCATGACTCCCATGCTCAGCCCCATGATCTACACCCTGAGGAATAAGGAGATGCAGACAGCCATGAAGAGGTTAGGCAGGCACCTAGTGATTTGTAACAGGGAGTGAAATTTAAATAGGTTGCATGTTAATGACAAATCACCTTTCCAAACTGTCGGGAGCCATTTTGAGACATGAAGAATTCATGTAGCTTATAGGCCATAAAGCAGTTACTGAGACTGCTTAAACAATGGTTCAAGGAAGCAGGGATTTGAGTTAAACATTACTGACCCTGTAGGAGAGGTAGCCTCCTAAAGAAATCCTTTTGAGATAGTGGAATGTTTTACAAAAAGCAAGGATGTTTGCACCCTGAGGGAAGGAAGTATAGGAACTTAAGTAAATGTCAGCTTTTTCTATGGTAATGTATTCTGTGCCTTGCTATTGTGTTCGAAAAGAAATATAAGGGCTATGCTAAATAAACTCGAGGCTGCAGCATTGACTGTATGCCCTCCCGAAGCGCTTTCCTGTCTTCTTTTTTCCTTAGGCTTCACCCCCTCTTTTAGGTGCTGTTCGACTTTAGCCGGCGGGCTCCGGCACCAAACTTCTGTTTCCCCATTCAAAAAGTGGAGGACTTTTTATACACTGTGACAATTAAGATTAAATTAATGTTTCTATACCTATTCCTTCCTCAGATACTATGTTAGAAGCTTTCACACTTTTATCTTATTCTCATAAAACTGACAGTGGCTACATTATATTTATACTAAAGCATTTTCCAAATGAGAGCACTTGGAGACAAGTGACTGTCTCAGTGATGAGCAGCAAGTGAATGGCAGAGCTTGGCCAAGCACCTGGTTCTTCTAACTCCCAATTAGAGGCAGGAGATGTGAGTGGGATTTGAAACCTGAGTCTCTCGCATCCACAAGGAAAAACCCAGAAGGTTCATCATCCATGGATCAATATGTGTGAAGAATGGTCCACCAGTTTTCATCACATCTCTGGAACAATCACATTTTTTCCTTCTCCCTACTTCTCTGCATCTTTCCCTGTTGTATTGAGGAAGTGGTCCACGTTTAACACTCTCTAAGTAGTTCCTATGAGGACATGTTCTTTACATTTGTCCTTTTTCTACCAAATACTCCTTGGAAAATCTGCAAACTGTTCTATTATCCCAACAGAGCAATTAGGTCATTCGGATGACGTGGCTGAGAGGATGAGGGTGTAGTATTGCTGGGGAACCAAGGCCAGAGAGGGCAGGACCATATGCATAAGTGTTCCTGATTCGAAGCGGTGAGTTCAGTTCAAAGGCTGCCAGCTCAGGTATTTTTGGGCTTTTCCTTTGACTTCCCACACTGGGATGAGAGCTCCTTGAGAGCAGAGGCCATGCTTTATTTACTTTTAAACTCTCCCAGTCCCTGGAACAGTATCTTACACAGACGGGCATTTCTACTTTTCTTGCATCTTGTTCTTCCCTGTCAAACTCAAAATCTGCTCTTAATTTCTGTCTCTGCGTCTTTTATTTCTCCTTATTCCCTCCATCTCCTTTGAGGCATGCATCACTTTGTAAATGCCTCTGATGATGTATAATGTGGATTCAAAATGAAGAAGATAATGTAGAAACTCTTTATTGCCTCTTCCCTCTGGCACCCATCCCATCCAAGAAGTCAGTCTTTTGGGGTTCTCTCTAAGCCATCGTGGCCAACTCTGAGTTTCCCTTTTCCTACTTCTACTGTCCTGTCCCCATTTCACACACTCCTCCTCTTCACAGTGGACCGATGGAGATGAGGGGAGAAAAAATGGACTTAGTGTTTTATTCGATCTGTGTGGTCCCTCAGAAGCTTTCTCTCCTTTACGTGAAAGTTTTTAAGTAACTGATGACACTTTTCTCATCCTCCGATTTGTTTCATCTCTAGATCAAACATCCGCATTCCTTTCATGGTATCCATTGTGACAACTTTCCTAATTCCAGCATCCTGCTCATCTCTTCTTTGTTTTCTCTTATATGACGACACCCACTTTAAGATGTGATGATGCTCATCAAATGACACACTGCCTCACTGTGTGTGGCGTGTGTGACCTCTTTAGTACACAATGATTATCCCCTTTGAAAAAAGGTTTTGTTATTTTTTTGGCCTCAAGTAGCAGAATATCTTTTTGTATTTCTGGAGTTAAGAATTGGCTTAAATAATGAGGGAATTATTATCTCACTTATCAAAGACTAGAAAACAGGCAATTCCATTGTTGGTGAATTCAGCAGCTGAAACATTTTAGGGCTCTGGTTTGGCTACTTGAAATTTCTTGCGTTTCCCTCATGACGGCAATATGGCTGCCAAATGTTCAGGCATCATATCTTTAGATTTAAATGATTTAGCAAGAAGGAAGAGGAGAGGCATTCATGTGCCTTTCTCTTTTTACCTTTTCTCTTTTTTCTTTTACATTTAAACACAAATAAAAACTCCAAATGGTCACACAGAAGAGCAGAATTAATGTAGCTTCAGTTCTGTTTCTTTACAATCACTGTGCTTGCCTATTTACTTTATAAACTACCATATTAAAGCAGAAATATTTGGCATCAGGGGACTGGAGACATGAAGCATACCTAAAATGAACTTAACAATGATTCTGAATCATTAGAAATTTACTCTCAAACAATTGCAGAATTCATGTGGTAACGTAGAGCAACTGTATAACTGGGAGCTCCTCAAATTAATTTTCATGTAAAATAAAATGTTCATTAAAGGATAAATAATAAAATGTGTTTAATTTGAAGTTCTTAAATATATTATGAAACCTCAATAGTAACTTCCAATTTACTTAGAAAATAGACAAAGAAAAGATATTTTGGGGAGGAGTATTTTATCACTGACATTATTTAGATGTGCAATACACAATGACAATGAAAACCAAGCTGCTTTTTAGTAAATTTTATTATTGATTTAAAGTCATCTGCAGAGAATGCACATCTCTTATTGGCTGCACTTGGGGCAGCCTGCTCTCGCCATCCATCCTTTGGTATGCCACCGGTTCAGTGTTTATAGTATCAAGATAATACAATAATATTGATAGGTGAGCTGTATATTACACTATGATTACCTCTCATTTTCTTGTATTTTCTGGAGTTAACCATTGCCTCTCTTTTGTTTACTTGGTTTCTGTATACTAATACTAGCAATTTCCACTGCAACTGAAAATTTTGAAAAAAGATGTGACGTTTAGAGCAAAAATCATTTCTCTACATAAGAATGTCCAACTGGTGAATCACCATTTGCTGAAAAGAATATAATTCTTTTTTTCCCACTAAATGGTCTTGGCATTTTGGTCAAGAATCCATTGACCATATAATGTGGGTCTATTTCTAGATCTCTAATCAATTTCATTGATCTCTGTGTCTATCCCTTCACTAATACACATTTTCTTGATTAAATGGATACAATGAGTAGTTCTTTTATATTTTAATTTGTATTTCATTTTTCGTTTTTATTTTTATTTTTTAATTAATTTATTTTTATTGTGGTGACGTTGGTTAACAAAATCCAGTAAATTTCAGGTGTACAATTCAACAGTAAGGCCTGTATATATTGCATTGTGTGTTCACTGCCCACAGTTAGATTTATGTCATCCATCTACCTCTCCCTTCCACCTCCCCCGACCCTCTAATTTCACTTATATGTGGGATATAAATCTAAAAGAAACAGCAACAACGACAACAAAAACAGGACAAACACATAGAGTAGTTCTTAAACTCAAGTAGTGTGATTCATCCAACCTTATTTGTAAAAAATTGTTTTGGCTATTCTAGTTATCTTGCCTCTCCACATGCGTTTTGGGATCATCTCGTCAATGTCTACCAAAAAATCTGCTGGGATTTTTATTGTGTTTGCATTGAAACTATATATCAGTTGGGGGAGGATTGAAATCACCATCGTGCCTTCTGGTGAAGGAACACAGTATTCTCTTCATTGATTTAGGCCACCAAATTCTTTGATTTCTTTGATCAAAATTTTGTAGTTTTCAGCATACCCAACAATCCTATATGGATGTTGTTAGATTTATACTAAAGATCCTTATGCTTAGAGCAACTTAAAATATTTTCTTTAAATTGTGGTTTTTCAACCGTTCCTTGCTAGTATACTGCTATCTTGCTAAACTTACTAATTTTAGAAATATTATTTTGTAGATTCCTTATGAATTTCTATATAGATAATCATATATTCTGAAAACATGGTAATCAACATACTCTTATTTATTCATTTATTTTTATTTCTTTAATTTGCTATCTTGGAATGCCAGAATAACAATACATAGGACTGCCGTGGGTGGTCATACTTGCTTTTTCTATTCTTATAGCTTTTACACATGAATGAATGCTTAGGCAGGAATCACTAGATATTTGAGGACACCATCTAAGAAAGAGGACCTAGTAGTATTTCTTAGTCAGTTTGGGCTACTATAACAGAATACTTTAGATGGGCGGGTAATAAACAACAGATATTTATTTCTCACAGTTCCATAGGCTCGCAAGTCCATGGTCAATATGCAAGTAGATTCAGTGTCTGCTGAGGCCCACTTCTTGGCTCATACACACGTCTTCTCATTCTGTTCTTCGATGATGGAAGGTGAGTGTGACAGCTCTTTAGAGTTTCTTTCATTAGGGCACTAATCCCATTTATGAGGCCTCCACTCACATGACCTAATCACCTCCTAAAAGCCCCACACCCTAATACCATCATATGGGGTTTAGGTATTCGATATATGAATTTTGGAAGAACTCAAGCTTTCGGTCCATTACAAAGTCTTTTCATTAATCCTTCACATCCAATTAATGTTTTGGCTGAGATTGGATTAAAGACAGAAATAGCTCTTAGAAATTCAAATATATTTACAGTTGTAAAAACTTCAACAGAGGGGTTAGAAGATAAAGTTGAAATCACCTCTGAATGTGGAATAAAAAATTAGGAAGTGGTAAACAAGTGGGGAGAATACAGAAATGACTTAGAAGTTAACTCAGTAGCAATCCCCAAAGAATGGCAATTATGGAGGTGAAAAAACTATCAAATACATACCAATAATATGAGAAATTATCCAGTGTGAGTAGGTCCACCCAATATCAGCAGAAGATATAAAACTCACACCAAACACTTCATTGTAAAATTTCAAAACACTAAGAATGAAAAGGAACTCCTAAAAGCGTCCAGAGATAAGAAAGGGGCCAGCCCACAAAAATAACAAGGAGCAGAACAACTTGAGACTTCTCAAGCGCAAACTGGATGCTAGAGAAAAACTGAAAAATGCCTCCGACATTTGGTGGAAAATTGTTTTCCGTCTTTAATCCAATCTCAGCCAAAACGTGAATTGGATGTGAAAGATTAAAGAAAGGACTTTGTAATGAACTGAAAGTTTGAGTTTTCCCAAAATTCATGTATTGAAATCTTAAACCCATGATGGTATTAGGAGGTGGAGCTTTTTGGGAGGTGTTTAGGTCATGTGAGTGGAGGCCTCATAAATGGGATTAGTGCCCTGTTGGGAGCCATTGCAAGGCACTGAAGGTGTCACGTAGTTTGGGAGCCATAAAACAGTTGCTGACTGTTTGGAGCCCTAAAGCAGCTGCTGAGACTATGTTATCAATGGCTAAAGAATGCAGATGGTTGATTTTTATCAGTACTGACTCAGGAGGGGAGGTCTGCCTCCTAAAAGAAATCCTTTAAGATAATGGAATGTGTTACATCCCAGATAACAAGAATGTTACAAGATCTTGTGTGAATGTTAGCATTGAAATGATATACCTTGTGCTTTGCTATTGTATCCTAAACCATATATAAAGGCTGAGCTAAATAAAGATGGGGCTGCAGCATTGACTGTATGCCCTCCCGAAGCGCTTTCCTGTCTTCTTCTTTTTTCCTTAGGCTTCACCCCCTCTTTTTAGGTGCTGTTCGACTTTAGCCGGCTGGCTCCGGCAGTGCCCTAATGAAAGAGACTCTAAAGAGTCTCTCACCCATCTTTCATCACATAAGAACAGAGCGAGAAGACATGTGTCTATGAGCCAAGAAATGGCCCTCGTGAGACACTGAATCTACTGGCAGTTTGACCTTGGACTTGTGAGCCTACAGAACTGTGAGAAATCAGTATTTTTGTTTATTACCCACCCAGTCTAAAGTATTCTGCTATAGTAGCCCAAACTGACTAAGAAAGACTACTAAGTCCTCTCTCTTGCATGATGTCCTCATGTCTAATGATCCCTGCCTAAGCACTCATGTGTATAAAGTTATAAGTATTGAAAAAAGGAAGGTTGCCCACTCACACTAGTTCTATTCAACACAAACTGGCAGTCACAAACAGTAAATTAAAGCAATAAAAATAAACAAACAAACAACACACACAACAAAGAAACAGTATACTATTACCTATGTTCTTGGAAAACATGATTTTTTATATAGAAATTCCCATGGGCTCTACAAAAAATATTTCTAAAATAATAAATAAGTTTAGCAAGTTAGCAGTTTACTAGCAAGAAACAATTGAAAACAAGAAAAGCATTTAAAGAAAGTTGCTCTAAAAATGAAGAACTTAAGTCTAAATCTAATAACATGTATATAGAATCAGTACACTGAAAACTACAAAATATTGATTAAAGAAATCAAAGAAGACCTAAAGAAATGGTGAGAGATACTGTGTTCATTAACCAGAAGACACAGTATTGTTAAGATGAAATCCTCCGCCAATTGATGTATAGTTTCAATGCAAACATAAAGAAAATCCCACCAAGTTTTTAGCAGATATTGACAGATGATTTCAAAATGCATGTAGAAAGGCAAAATAACTAGAATAGTCAAAATGATTTTTACAAATAAGGTTGGAAGAATCAAGCAACTTGATGTTAAGAGCTACTCCAAAGCCGTAGTCATCAAGAGTGTGGTTTTAGTGAAGGCATAGACACTGAGATCAATGAAATAGAACAAAGAGTCCAGAAATAGATCCAAATAATATGGCCAATGCATTCTTAAGAAGAATGCAAAGACAATTTAATGTAAACAAATTATTATTATTTCAGCAAATGGTGATACACTAGTTGGACATTCATATACGGATAAATGAACTTTGCCCTAAACATTATACCATATACAGAATTGATAAGTTCAAATCGGGTACGCTCCTTGTCTCTAGGCCTTTAGTACCACATATTTCTACTTTAAAACAGTAGATTAAAAGTAAACAAGGAAGCACAGTGATTGTAAGAACAGAGGAACAGAACCCAAGTTACTTTAATTCTATTCTTCCATGTGTCCATTTAGAGTTTTATTTGTTTTTAAATATAAAAGAAGAAAAAGACAAAAGGTAAAAAAAAAAAAAGCACATGAATGCCTCTCTTCTTCCTTCCTGCTAAATCATTTGAATCTAAAGATATGATGCCTGAACGTTTGGAATATTGACATCATGAGGGGAAATGCAAGGAATTTCAGAGCTGCCAATCCAGAGCCCTAAAATGTTTCAGCTGCTGAATTCAGCGACTCTGGGGTTCTCTATTTTCTAGTCTTTGATAAGTGAGATAATAATTTCCTCATTATTTAAGCCAATTCTTAACTCAAGGAGTTATTCTGAGACTTGCAGTAAAAAAAAAATCCTTGTTTCAAAGGATGTGTAAAGGGGATAATTATTGTGTACTAAAGAGCTCACACACACCACTCACAGTGCCACAGTGTGTCATATGATGAGCATCATCACATCTTAAAGAGGATGATGTCATATGAAAGAAAATGCAGAAGAGATGACTGAAATGGAAGGAATGTGGATGTTCAATCTAGATGAGACAAATTGGAGGTTGAGAAAAGTGTCATCAGTTACTTAAAAACTAGGCTAAGCATTTATAAGCCATAGAAATTGGTACACTAAGCTAAACAAATGCGGGTGAATATGAATAAGAATGAGAAAGCAATATCAAGATGGTTCAAGTGAAATGATACCCATCAGACTAAAGAGCCCATAGTATTTATTTCTTTATTACATATTTATTATAAAATTAAGCCATATGGCAAGTTTTATATTAATTAGCTACTATGTATGTTTCTAATATAACATGATATTATAAAATGTTTTATGCAAAATATATATTTTACACTGTAACATAGCATACATAAAATATACCATATAGATATGTAATTATAATGTATAATTAATTACACAGAATATATCTGTAATATATAGTAATATATTAATTATAGTATATAATATTATATGTAATGTCTATAATATTTCTTATTACATATTTATTATGAAATTAAGCCATGTGGAAAAATTTTAAAGAAGACAGCAATGAAGCATCAAGTTATGTCACTTGGAAATACCAGATTCCATAAAATCTAGGTTTTGATCCTAAGACAGATCATTTTTTGGATCATTGAAAATGCTTCCAATTTTTTTTTTTTAGATTCTTTTTAAAAAAATGTATTGGGGTAACATTGGTTAATACAATTATGTAATTGTCAGGTGTACATTATAATTTGATATCTATATATTCTATTGTGTGATTACCACCCAGAGTCCAGTTTCCTTCGGCTACCATATATTTGATCCCCTTTACCCACTTCACCCTCCGGCGACCCCTATATTGACCCCCTTTACCCTGTCTACCTCTTTCCTCCTCCCCCACCCCTACCTTCTGGTAACCACTAGTCCATTGTCCATGTCCCTGAGTCTCTGTTTTACCTGTTCATTTGTTGCTTTTAGGTTTATATCCCACAAATAAAGTGATATCATGTAATCTTCACTTTTTGTCTGGCTTATTACGCTTAGCATGATTATCTCGAGGTCCATCCATGTTGTCGCAAATGCGTATTTCATCTCTTCTTATGGCTAATATTCCATTGTATATGTGTACCACAGCTTCTTTAGCCAATCATCTATCGTAGGACACTTCAGTTGCTTCCATGTCCTGGCCACCATGAATAGTGCTGCTATGAACATCTGTGTGCAAATATCTTTTTGGATATGGGTTTTCAAGTCTTGGGGTAAATACCCAGTAGAGGGATTGCTGGATCATGTGGTAGATCAATTCTTAGTTTTTTGAGGAACCTCCATACTGTTTTCCATAGTGGCTGTACCAATTTGCAGTCCCACAGCAGTGTATGAGGGTTCCTTTTTCTTCGCATCCTCTCCAACATTGTTATTACTTGTCCTGTTGATATAGCTATTCTACAGGTGTGAGATGGTATCTCATGTGGTTTTGATTGTTTCCCTAATAGCTAGTGATGAGCATCTTTTCATATATTTGTTGGCCATTTGTATGTCCTCTAGGGAGAAGTGTCTGTTCAGGTCCTCTGCCCATTTTTTGATTGGATGTTTGTTTTTTTGTTGTTATTGAGTCATATGTTGTTGGTTGTTTTTGTATATTTTGGTATTAGGCCCTTATTGGAGGCGTTTCTTGCAAATATGTTTTCCCATTCGGATGGTTGTCTCTTTACCTTGTTGACAATTTCTTTTGCTGAGCAGAAGTTTTTTAGTTGATGTAATCTCATTCATTTATTTTAGCTTTTACTTCCCTTGCCTTTGAGGTCAAATTAAAATGCTTCCAATTAAACCATGAAACATGCCTTTTATCACTTAGAATTTTTATTAAAAGAACTCTTCTAGACCTACTTAAATACATCTTTATAATGTATTATTTTATGCAACCATAAAAAAGAAATAAAAGTTAAATAATGGGGCACTGTATTTCTAAACCACCTTTCATTTAGAGTTCAACTCTTCTGAATCACTTTTTGACCCCAAGGGGTGTGTGTGTGTGTGTGTGTGTGTGTGTGTGTGTGTACAATACAATCCTTTGTACATCAAGAGTATTGGTGCAGTATTTCTTAAAAGAGTGCTCAGCTATTATCTAAATTACTGATACCCAGCTATAAATCTTTATGCTGGCACTTTTTTTTCCTTACCAGAAGGTGTCAGCAATGACAACTGCTTCACTACTGATGTCTGGCCAACAGCCATTGCATGAGCTCACTAGGTTTCATAGTTGTTTATATGTGAATAAAACCTTCATTTATTTGAATGAATGAAACAGAAACTCTGGTAAATATTATTTCTAATGTCTCTCTATGATTAAGTATAGAAAAGAATAATGGATGGATAAGGGAAAGTTTTAGATAAGATTAGGCAGAAAAGATTTTGTAAAACTTGATCCCTACTCTGTATTTAATAAAAATGTAAGCTTAATTTTAATCAAATTCAACAACAGAGAAAGAAACTGAAGTAAATCTGAAGGAAATGCTGTACTTAAAATATTTTTCCACACAGGACACATTAATTAGTAAAAGATTCCCCCAAGGGTAAGGAAAATGGTTACGAATACCATAAAACCATAATAAGTTAGAGTCATTGATTTTCAAACCTCATGCTTCAATTTTACACAGTGTTGATTGATTCTCTGCTATAAAAAAGTGGAGTGGTTAGCACAGTTATCTTTCTTTCTCCCTTTATCAATCTCCCAATTGTGTTACTTCTGTTGCTTTTCCTTTTATTGGGGTTTATATTATTCATATTCTGTTTTGTAATCATAATTTCCAGATGATATTAAATGTGTCCAAAGCTGACTGCCCAGTATTTTTATACTGGCTTCTGCATTCTTTTCTTTCTTTTCTTGTTCAATTACAGTTGACAGTCAACATTATTTTTTATAAGTTTCAGGTATACAGTATAGCATTTAGGCATTTATATAATTTACAAAGCTATGCCCGGGATTAGGCTAGTATCAGCTTGGCACTATACAGTTATTACAATATTATTGACTATATTCCTATGCTGTACTTTACATCTCTGTAACTATTTTGTAACTACCAATTTGTACGTCTTGATTCTTTAACCTTTTTCACCCAGCCTCCCAACCCTCCTCCCATCTGGCAAACACCAGTTTGTTCTCTACATCTAGGAGTCTATTTCTGTTTTGTTTGCTAGTTTATTTGTTATTTAGATTCCACATATACGTGAGATCACATGGTATATTTGTCTTTCTCTGATTTATTTTGCTTAACCTAACACCCTCTAGGTCCATCCATGTTGTCACAAATGATAAGGTTTCATTCTTTTTTATGGCCAAGTAATATTCCATTGTATATATGTACCACATCTGCTTTATTCAGTTGTCTATGGATGGGCACTTACGTTACTGGCTTTTCCATTCTTAAGTTCTCTTGATTTTGTAATACTTTCTTTTCAAAGTAATATATGCACAGAATTTAAAAAGTCAAGTTTCACCACTTGGCTCTAAACGAAAGATAGCATTTCTTCACGGCATGTCCTCGCTCATCTAAACCTCACTGCTCTGAAGAAGTAAACCCCATCTCCTACAGAGATCTCCTTTGCCATCCCATTCACATTCCAAAGCACTTACTTCCTGCTATAGCAGTTGAGGCTCTAGAGAATTCACTGGGCCCTCTCCTTAACACACACATACACTAAACCTCTTCTTATCCTCCAAAAGCAATTATCACCGCTTTCCATTGAATCAGCATCCAGGGTTGAGGCATGCCAGCATATGTGACACCTGGATGAAATCATTTTTTGACAGCTCGTCCTTTATATAACTTCATGTTCAGTAATAATCATGAAATAAAACAAATAATAATGAGGGCCAGAAAAGAAATACAGGGTAAAACTTTCCTTTTTTGAATTTCTTATGTATAATGCTAGTACATTTTTAAAAATTGCAGTACCAAAAAGGAAAAAGTAATCACGTGAATCTTGTGTTGTCTTGCATTTCTTAAGATTTTTAAATTAACTTTATGAAGAAATTATATGTTTCAAAATAGATCTATGCATTGCTTTTTTACATTCTCCTTATGGACATCCACTGGATTAATATTGTTTCATGTTAATATGGGAACCACACTTCAGGTTTCTTTATAAATGCAAAGCAATTATGAACTGAATCAATTGGTTTCACAACATTACAAATGACCACAAGTTTCTCCAAGTTCCTGCAGGACAGAAGAGCACAACTATTTAGCTAGGAGTTTTCATATCTACTTAATAAAATTTTTATTCTTTGGTTACAATCTGATATAATAATATTTTAGCTAAATTGTACAATGAGCTATTAAGTGATTTTTTTTTTACCAGTGTACAGTTTTTGTAAAACTGAAATGTCTCCAAAAGGTACAATTTAGGAAATTAACACTAATACTGCCAATGCCACATTTAATTTTATGGATTCATTTTTTAGTTTTAAAAAATTAAAAATTAGAAAAGAATATATTTCAAGTTATTGAAATTAAGTAAAACATCATTTCTAAACTAAAATTTGTATTTACTAATCAAATAATGACACCTTGCAGTTTGCACTGTTTCACTGTTTTATATTTTAAACACAAAAACTCCAAATGGTCACAGGGAACAACAGAATTAAAGTAACTCGGGTTTGATCTCTCTGCATTTACAATCACTGTGCTTGCCTTGTTTGCTTTTAATTTACTGTTTTAAACAGGGATGTGTGGTACCAGAGGGCTGGAGACACAAAGTGTACCCGATGTGAAGTTAACAATGATTCTGAACCATTAGAAATTTACACTCAAACAATTGCTGAATCCATGTGTTAAGTAGACCCACTGTGCAACTGGGAACTCCTCAAATCAACATTCATGTAAAATAAAATGTTCATTCAAGGATACATAATAAAACTGTGTTAATTTGAAGCTATTAAATATATTATGAAAGTCTACAGTAATTCCAATATTTTTTATAAATTAGACAAACCAATGACATTTTGGAAGAGTATTTTATCACTGATATTATTTAGATGTGCTAGTGCACAGTGACAATAAAAACTAAAGTGACTTTTAGTAAATTTTTATTATTGGTTAGGGTCATCTGCAGAGAATGCACACCTCTTATTGGCTGCACTTGGGGCAGCCTGCTCTCACCGTCATCCTTTGGTATGCCATTGGTTCAGTGTTTATAGTATCGAGAGAATACAATTAATATTGGTAGGTGAGCTATATATTGTACTATAATTACATTCAAATTTCTTGTATCTTCTGGAGTTAACAATTGCCTTTTTTTTGTTGTTACTTAGATTTCTCTACTCTAATACTCATCATTTCCACCAGAACTGAAAATTTTGTATAAGATATGAAGTTTAGGGTAAAATTCATTTTTCTGTATATGAGCTTTGCCCTAAACTTTACCCTAAACCAATTGCTGAAAAAATATAATTTTTCTTCCACTAAATGGTCTTGGCATTCTTGTCAAGAATCCATCGCCATGATATGTGGGCCTATTTCTAGACTCTATTCAATTTCATTGATCTCTGTGTTTATCCTTCACTAATACCACACTCTGTTGATTACTGTGGCTTTATAGTAGCTCTTAAAATGAAGATGTGTGATTCCTCCAATCTTATTTGTAAAAATTGTTTTGGCTATTCTAGTTATTTTGCCTTTCCATGTGCCTTTTGGAATCATCCTGTCAATATCTGTCAAAAAACCTACTGGGATTTTCATTGTGTTCGCATTGAAACTATACATCAGTGGGGGAGGATTGACATCTTAAGAATATTGTGCCTTCTGGTTAATGAACACAATATCTCTCTCCATTGATTTAGGTCCTCTTTGATTTCTTTAATCAATATTTTGTAGTTTTCAGCATACCAATTATATACACATGTTGTTAGATTTATACTTAAGTTCATCATTTTTAGAGCAACTTCAAATGCTTTCTTTATATTGTGGTTTTCAATTGTTCCTTGTTAGTATACTGCTATCTCACTAAACTCATTAATTTTAGAAATATTTTTTTTGTAGATTCCTAAAGAATTTCTATAAAGACAATTATGTTTACCAAGAACATGGACAATCAGTATTCTATCTATCTATCTATCTATCTATCTATCTATCTATCTATCTATTGTTATTGCTTTAATTCACTGTCTAGGACTGCCAGTTTGACATTGAATAGGACTGGTGTAATGCGCATCCTTGCTTTTTTTCGATTCTTACAGCTTTCTACACATGAATGGTTAGGTAGGGATCATTAGCTATTTGAAGACACTGTGCAAGAGAGAGGACCTAGCTGTCTTTCTTAGTCAGTTTGGGCTCCTATAACAGAATACTTTAGACTGGGTGGCTGATAAACAACAGATATTTATTTCTCACAGTTCTGTAGGCTCACAAGTCCAAGGTTAAACTGCTAGTAGATTCAGTGTCCAGTGAGGCCCACTTCTTAGCTCACAGACACATGTCTTCTCGCTCTGTTCTTATATGATGGAAGGTGAGTATGAGAGCTTTTTAGAGTCTCTTTCATAAGGGCACTAATCCCATTCATGAGGCCTCCACTCACATGACCTAATCACCTCCCAAAAGCTCCACCTTCTAATACCATCACATTGAGTTTAAGATTTCAATATATGAAATTTTGGAAAAACTCAAACTTTCAGTCTATTTCAAAGTTCTTTCATTAATCCCTCATACCTGATTAATGTTTTGGTTGAGATCGGAATTACAGACTGAAAATAATTTTCTACCAAAATGTTGAAGGCATTTCTTGGTTTTCTTCTAGCATCCAGTTTGCTCTTGAGAAGTCTCAAGTTGTTCTGCTTCTTGGTATTTTGTGGCTGGGCCCTTCCTTACCTCTGTAGGCTTTTAGGAGTTCTTTTTTGTTCTTAGTGTTTTGAAATCTTACAGTGAAGTGTTTGGTGTGGATTTTATATCTTCTGCAGATATTTGGTGGCCCTGTTCAAACTGGATGATTTCTTTATATATTGACATTTCTTCGATAGATTTTTCACCTCCATAATTGCTATTCTTTGGGACTTCCTACTGAATTAATTTCTAAGTCATTTATGTATTCTTACCACTTGCTTACAACTTCCTAATTTCTTATTCTACATTCAGAGATCACTTCAACTTCTAACTCCTCTGTTGAAGTTTTCACAACTGTAAGTATATTTGAATTTCTAAGAGCTATTTCTTGTTCTCCATTTTTACCATTGTATTTTATAGATATTGTATTTTCTGGCCTCTCTCTAAAGACACTGATTATGTGAACTAGAGGTTGTATTATAAAGATTTCCTAGGTTCTCTGTATCATTTTTATTTCCTTCCAATTCACTTTTCTATGTATTTTGCTTTTTGCTCTTTCGACTTGGAAGCCTTCCTTAAACGCCTATTGTTCCTTGATTGCCTATCTCTATTTACGAGTAAGGCACTAAAATGTTGATTGGAACCTGTATGTAGAGGCAGGGCTTTTATACTGGTAAACTTTACTTTAGGGGATCAGGAGCTACTTCCCTGGTGCTCATTATCTCAATTCTCCCATCTCTCCTCCTCCTTACTGTGTAGAAGCCTTCATCTGCATGTGGTTCTCTTGTATAGCGTCTTCCACTGGCTTCTCATCTTTATAAGATAAAATCTGAATTTATTAACCTGACCCCTCAAAGCTCTCCAAAGTCAAACTTTGCCCACTGTCTTCTCACACTGTTGCCCTGAGCTCCAACCCTGCTGAAGCTTTCAGTCTTCATGGAGCTTATGCTGTGTCCTTCTATCTCTGGGCCTCTGTTCTCCCTGCCAGAAACACATTTCTCTACATGCAGGAAATTCTCTTTGCTCAAGTGTCACCTCCTCTGTGAAGCCTTCCCCACTCTCGGGCATGGTTAGTTGCTGAGCCCTTTACCTTTGAGCATCTCCTTGGTAGAGCTGTTTCCTCTCTGCTGTGCATTTGGGCGTTTCTAGGTCTGTTTTCCCCATAAGCCTCTGAGTTCCTTAAGAGCAGAATATACTTATATTTGTATTCCTGGCATTGAGCATAGAGATGTACCCTCACATGCCTCTTGCTGCTCTTTACATCACCAAGAAATTTTATTTCATATCAATAGTTCCATATTTAACAAAAGTTTGCTGAAGGTCTATACTAAACCAGCTATCTATGAGAAAAAGATGAAGCACGTTCTAATCATTTTGTAAAATAGGGAAGGGAAGAACATAAACCACCATAACCCCACATCCCTTTACACACTTGTTTTTGAGATGGGTATTTATTATAGGTATTTTTGCACAGCACAACTTTTAAAGTGGTTCCAGCGAGGCTTATTAGCTGCAGTGGCCATGGCTCTCTGCCCAGGGTTCCCTGGAAAGTTTCCAGGGCCCAGGAGAGGTGGATGAGCCAACTTAGGCCTCCCTTGGCTTCTGAACTTCCACTGGGGCACAACAGAGAGTCATTTCCAGTGGGGAGTTACTAACCTCTCATTTGAATACTGTTTCTCTTTTCCATGTTCTTAATGCAGCATCAGCTCATTTGTTCTCATCTTATCCAAATTGTGACTAGTGTGCAGACGAGAAATCAGAAGCAATCAGCAAGGGGTGATGGAGGAGCATCGATGTAACACTCTCGTTTGTACCCAGCTTTGCCATTCACAAATCCCAGGTCTTGGAGCAGGTTCTCTCATGTCTCCAGGCCTCAGTTTCCAGCATGTGTGAACTAAGAAGTTGGATTAGTAGGCTTTGCAGAGCTCCAAAATCCCTAGACATGGCTTGTTTGTGGCCAAACAGGAATCCAGGTGGTTTTGGCCCTCGGTCCAGTGCTCATCCAATCACATCACAATAAACTGAGTCTCCCCAAACAATTTCCTCCAGAATGAGTGGATGCTGTGGCTATCTCCTTGTTCTTGTCCACTGTTGGGCTAGAAGGACTTGGCGGAGGGAAAGAACATGGAGGGGACTGAGTGAGGCTGGAAGGGTGGATGAAAAAAATACAGACATGTCCCAGTTTGCACGTCAATCTGGGCTATAAGGAAGAATGATGCAGGTATACGTGATAGAAGTTTGGAGGAACATAACCAAGTCACTTTTTGGAGATTTTTTTTGGGGGGGGGGAAGGAGCGAACTTGATCACATGCCCTCACCCTTGAATAAGGCAGCTTGTGAAAGAGTGAGATAAAAATAAGTCTGACTCCATAAGCAGAGACATTCCTGAAACAGTGTACGGCAAGGTGAGAGGAGAGGCATGTAACCAATGGTAGATGAGAAAGTTTTGTGAAAGGAGAGTAAGAACGGACCTACCAGCCTTACAGAAACAAAAAGGTTTATAATAGAATACTATGAGCAAGTATATGCCAAAAATTAGACACTCTAGATTAAGTGGACAAATTCCTTAAAACACACAACTTATCAAAGAGTTTCCTTGAGAAAGAATAGAAAATCTCAACAGACCTGTAGCAAGCAAAAATCGTCTGGAAAAACTTCCCAAAAAAGAAAATCCCAGGACCATATGGTTTTACTGGGTGAATCCTACCAAACATTTAAAGAAGCAACAGCAGTACTACTTAACTGCTTCCAAAAATAGAAGCAAAGAGAACATATTGTCTAACACATTGTGTAAGGTCAGCATTTCCCTGCTAACAGAATCAAACTGAGCCACCGCAGGAAAAGAAAAATACACACCAGTATAGACTCTTGATTGCCAGGAGCTGGAGAGAGAACAGAATGGGTAGTGACTGCTAAAAAATACGAAGTTTCTTTTCAGAGTGATGAAAATGTTCTGGAGTCAGATAGTGGTGATGGTTATGCAAGCTTGTGAATATCCAAGAACCCACTGAGCTGTGCTCTTCAAAATAGTGAATTTTATGGTATGTGCGTAGTATCTTGAGGGCAAACTTAGCTGATTTATATTGGGAAGGTCACTATGGTTGTAAAACAACTATACATGTGAAAAGGCTTCAGAGTTTCCTTGCAGAGGGGGGACCCGGACCTTGTCCTAGGACATAGCTCACTTTTGCAGCTACATGGTGGGAGGGGAAGGTGGAGCCTTGCAGAGCACATGGTGGTGACGTCAAGGGATATGGTTCCTGTAAACTTCCCCGAGAATTCATTTTCCTTTAGGTCTTAGCTGCTTCATCTGGTCCTATGAGCAGTGCCCCTGAAGAGTTTATAATGACACATCTGATGCAACAGCTCACATACTTTTTAATAACTCCCATGGCTCTTGCCCCAGCAGCCTGAACCAGCTCATTTCACAATCTCAGCCTAAGTTTTGATCCCAAAGGAATGTCTCTTCCTTTAAGGCAAATCCTGTCTGTGATCTTGGTCTGAGACAGGCAGGAGAATGGAGCTTCAGGGGAAGGGTGGCCTGGAAGATGGGAAGCACTAAGTCCACTTGGCCACACTGGGCTGGAGGTAGGTGATGGCTCCAGTGTCCTTCCCATGGACACTTCAACACTAGGAAGGCCCTGTCAAAGACTATTGTGATAAGCATGGGTTGGAGAGAAGGTATAGGAAAGTCATGGGTCAGAATGCAAGGGGAATGTGATTTGGGGGTCAGTTGGGTTTAATCCAGAATTAAGACATTTGTCTGTACTGCCTAATGTATTGGGTGGGATTTATGACAGAAGGTAGGAGGAGAGCAGAATGGAGACACCACTGGTTTCTCCCCCACCTCCCACGTGCGTACTACAGCTTCCTCCCACGCCTAGGAGAAAACAATCCAGGCCTTTCTCTCACACTTCCCACCTCTGATGTTTCCCTTTTAATCCTTCTTTTATTCCTCCACCTCTTCTCTTGTGGCCTCTCCAGATTTCATTCCTTTTCTACTGCTATACCTCCATCTTACCCTTCCTTAAATCCTGTGTTTAATAAAAGCTGTTAATGCTCCCAAGATGACCACCTGCGAGATTCATCCCCATTTTTGGAACCAAATGTTCCCTTTTCGCTTCCTCTCTCTTAATCCAGGGGAACTGATTTCCTGAGAGCAAGACAGATGGGAGACAAGATTGAATATCAACAGAAAGGGGTCTGGAAAACTTTCTTCATTCACCCTATACACGTCCATGTCCTTTCTTATGTCTCTGTTTTCTTTCCCATCTAGAATCCCTCTAAATATTCTATGCAGTAGTGGTAGAATCATTTCTCAAGTTCTTATAAGTTTGTGGAAGGGATGCTGGCCATGCTAAGATGACGCTTCCAGGTTCCTAAGTCTGACAACGCTGGGAATTAAGATGCATGGGTTCCCTTCAGGTCCTTGAAACTGAACTGTTTCATGAGTGACTACTCTCTCTGAAGTTGGGAGTGCCATTCTGGGACTCATCAACCTGGTTCAGAGTCCCAGCTTTGCTGCTTATTCTCTGTGTGACCTGGGGCAAGTTATTTAAATCTCTTTAAGCCTGAGACTACTTATCTGTAAAGTGGGGATAATTAATAGTACTTATTATACTTTATAAGTGCTAGAATGATGTATGAGAATCAAATCGGCTAATGCTTATGAAATGCTTAGCCTAGGGCCTAGCACATGGTAAACATTCAATAAATATTTAGTACAACAATGACAACAATTACTACTACAACTACAATGAATGTTTGACTACTTCAACTACTGCTGAGTGGCTGATGGATCTGCAAAGAAGGATTAAGACCAAGTTTATGTAGAAGCACCTGAAAATCCATCGAAGCATGAATGCTTTCTATAGACAATGAAGAAGCAAGGAAAATGATTTTTGAGGAAATAGAAGTCAATGTTATTGGGTTCAGACCAGGAGTCCACACTGTCTGGAAGACCTCTGTGCACTTGTCAATTTTCTTCTTCTTTTTGTCCTATTTCTGTAGCCTCACAAGCGGTATTGTTGTTGGTTTTCATTTATTTGTTTGTTTTTTGGTAATGGATCTTGGGCTTCTTCCTCTGTTCCTGCAGAGTGGCTGTACCTGCCAGTACTTCCAGCGAGCCCATGAGCCAGGCGACCTCAGTAGGTGCACTTTAACGTAAGCCTCAGAGGCACAGCCTTGAGGGTGGCAGGAAGTAAATTTCCTTTTTCTTGTCCTGAGGTGTGGAAAGCCCTTCGAACACCTTGAGGCAGTCCAGGGAGGCCAGGCGCCACTTGGCCTCGTAGGGCAGCACGTCTCACACAGTCCGCCAAACGATATGCTGGGGCTCGGAAGTGGTAGGGCCTGCGGGATAGGTAGGTGTTCTTCACCTTGTTTCTAACATTGCCAGTAATGTTGATGCCCTCCCAGGACACGAGCATCACCTTCCAGACCAGCAATACCTACTGGGCCATGAGGGTCACCAGGTGGCCCAGGACAAGACCTTGGCTGTTGATCACCAGGACCTGACCCTCTGCCATCTTTGGCATTGGTTGTAGAAGTATCATGTAACATTTTTGGAAGACATTTTGGTCTAGAGGAGAAAATATCTTTTAGGAGATTGACTTCTGTATGACACTGTTGTACAGTGTGCATGTCTGATAAAGGTGTATAAAAGTGTATGATATTCTATCTTAATAGAGACAAATTAAAACTGATATAATAAAGATATGCTGATGGCATTTAGAGTGTGATCGAGTGTGAGGGTTGGGGTGTGGGTGATGGGTTAGCAGTCAGGGACCTTCGCAACCATGCTAAATGATGCCATTTAAGCTGCCGCCTAAGCAGTCTAATCTCGACACGACATGGGAGAGCAAGGAAACAAAGCCAGAGACAGAAACATTCCCCTCTGTTGTCCCCGGAGGTGTCTCCTCCACCCTTGCCTGTCTCTGTGCTTCCTGCCCTAGCGGGCTGGGATGAGCCCTTTCGAACCCTGTTTATCATATCGTTTTCCTTCAAAAGGCTTGCGTGGGTTCCGTTCTCAGTTGCCCATGGGGATGCTTTTCAAATGGTCCTATGCTGGCAATTGGTGATGCCACAGATTAACAGAGTGCCTCTCTTGGAACATCATTTTTACACAAATATTTGAGGATAAATGTGAGTTTTAGATGAGGTAAACATGGCAGCATTTCGAGTACTGTGATACTTGACACAAAATTTTAGAGATAATTGTGATTTATATTTGTCTACAGAAGTTGATAGAAATCTTTCTGCATATGTTTGCGCAATTCCCTTGTATAAAGAACATGAGGGCAATGCTGCTGTCCCTCCCATCTGTCAGGTGGGAGTTGGGGAGGAGAGATCTTTCTCTTTACAGGGTGAGCCTCAGGGCAAATTTTCCTGAACGATTTGAGAAAAGTATTTTGTAGAAATGTAATCCAAGGAATGACTTCTAACACCAAATAACTCAGTTTGGTGTTTAAAGAATGTGTTCTAGATTTTTGATTTGCTGAACTAGAGAAACATGTCTTCCTATCCTATATTTTCTATGTCACATTGGACTTAGCAAAATTTTAGAAGCCATCATACTTCAATTTTAAAAAACCTCTCAAAGATGTCAAGAGATAAGTATACAACAGAAAATTCACATAAATTTTAAAATATGAAGCATGAGAGTTTTTGGAAATTTTGTATTTGTCCTGGGCTGCATTGAGTTCCCTCTGCGGATGGCCCATGACAACAGAGGACAGTAGAGAAGTTTTCATAAGAAAAGTTTAAGAGACACTAATTGTCTCAGCATCACTGCAACCAGGACCATTTGCATGTTTTCCTTCACATTTGCCTCTGAATCTGTTTATGATCATTTCTTGTAGTGGACACCTCTCTTCCTTCAACAATAAGCCATAAGCTCCTGAAACCTCTGTGTGATGAAGCATCTATTTGTTTACTTAAGATTACTAGTCTCTACTTTTCATACTCTCAAGATTTTTGCCCCCAGATTGATGATCACAGGTATTTGTTGATATGTTTTTCTTTATTGACTGATTTGTGGAGCCTGTTGTTTGTAAGGCACGATGTTGGTCTTAGCAGGTATGCATCAGACATGAAACCCATGGACAAGGACAGTGTGGTACAAAGGGAAAAACAGCCATTCATGCCTGTAATACAATATAGGGTGGTTAGGGAGGGAAGTCTGTGAGATCCTTGATGGTGTATTATTTAAATGGAAGGTTGTCCTAACTCCATCATACAATGGAACTCAACAATGACTTCATTCAACTCTGACTCTCCAAGGAAAATGATTGAAATTTCATAATTTTTTTGTAGGTTATTCTTTCGGAATGTCAGGAAGATCTCATGGAACAGAAAACAGCACATGGGTGTCCGAGTTTGTCCTTTTAGGGTTCTCACAGAACAGGAGCTCCAGAAATCCTGTTCCTGGCATTTCTACTTGTCTATGTCGCCACTGTTGTGGGAAACCTCCTCATCATAGTCACTGTGACGTTTGACCTCGGCTCCACATACCCATGTTTTTTCTGCTTCGAAATCTGGCGGTCATAGACCTCTGCTGTTCCACAGTCACTTCTCCAAAGATGCTGGTGGACTTCTTTCATGAGACCAAGACTATCTCCTACCAGGGCTGCATGGCACAGATCTTCTTCTTCCACCTCTTGGGAGGTGCGACTGTCTTCTTTCTCTCAGTGATGGCTTATGATCGGTACATAGCCATCTCACGGCCCCTTCGCTACGTCACCATCATGAACACTCGATTGTGTGTGGGGCTGGTGCTGGCTGCCTGGGTCGGGGGCTTTGTCCACTCCATTGTCCAGCTGGCCCTGATGCTCCCATTGCTTTTTGTGGTCCCAATGTCCTGGATAACTTCTACTGTGACATTCCACAAGTGTTGAGACTTGCCTGCACTGACACCTCCCTCCTAGAATTCCTTATGATCTCCAATAGTGGGGTGCTGGTTGTTATCTGGTTCTTTCTCCTTCTGATCTCTTACACTGTCATCCTGGTGATGCTGAGGTCTCATTCGAGGAAGGCAAGGAGAAAGGCAGCATCTACCTGCACCACCCACATCATCGTGGTGTCTATGATCTTTATTCCCTGCATCTACATCTACTCTCGGCCCTTCTCCCATTTCCCATTGGACAAGGCTGTGTCCATCAGCTACACAGTCATGACTCCCATGCTCAGCCCCATGATCTACACCCTGAGGAATAAGGAGATGCAGACAGCCATGAAGAGGTTAGGCAGGCACCTAGTGATTTTAACAGGGAGTGAAATTTAAATAGGTTGCATGTTAATGACAAATCACCTTTCCAAACTGTCGGGAGCCATTTTGAGACATGAAGAAGTCATGTAGCTTATAGGCCATAAAGCAGTTACTGAGACTGCTTAAACAATGGTTCAAGGAAGCAGGGATTTGAGTTAAACATTACTGACCCTGTAGGAGAGGTATGCCTCCTAAAGAAATCCTTTTGAGATAGTGGAATGTTTTACAAAAAGCAAGGATGTTTGCACCCTGAGGGAAGGAAGTATAGGAACTTATGTAAATGTCAGCTTTTCTATGGTAATGTATTCTGTGCCTTGCTATTGTGTTCAAAAGAAATATAAGGGCTATGCTAAATAAACTCAGGCTGCAGCATTGACTGTATGCCCTCCCGAAGCGCTTTCCTGTCTTCTTCTTTTTTCCTTAGGCTTCACCCCCTCTTTTAGGTGCTGTTCGACTTTAGCCGGCGGGCTCCGGCACCAAACTTCTGTTTCCCCATTCAAAAAGTGGAGGACTTTTTATACACTGTGACAATTAAGATTAAATTAATGTTTCTACATACCTATTCCTTCCTCAGATACTATGTTAGAAGCTTTCACACTTTTATCTTATTCTCATAAAACTGACAGTGGCTACATTATATTTATACTAAAGCATTTTCCAAATGAGAGCACTTGGAGACAAGTGACTGTCTCAGTGATGAGCAGCAAGTGAATGGCAGAGCTTGGCCAAGCACCTGGTTCCTCTAACTCCCAATTAGAGGCAGGAGATGTGAGTGGGATTTGAAACCTGAGTCTCTCGCAACCACAAGGGAAAACCCAGAAGGTTCATCATCCATGGATCAATATGTGTGAAGAATGGTCACCAGTTTCATCACATCTCTGGAACAATCACATTTTTTCCTTCTCCCTACTTCTCTGCTCTTCCCCATGTTGGTATTGAGGAAGTGGTCTCACGTTTAACACTCTCTAAGTAGTTCCTATGAGGACATGTTCTTTACATTTGTCCTTTTTCTACCAAATACTCCTTGGAAAATCTGCAAACTGTTCTATTATCCCAACAGAGCAATTAGGTCATTCGGATGACGTGGCTGAGAGGATGAGGGTGTAGTATTGCTGGGGAACCAAGGCCAGAGAGGGCAGGACCATATGCATAAGTGTTCCTGATTCGAAGCGGTGAGTTCAGTTCAAAGGCTGCCAGCTCAGGTATTTTGGGCTTTTCCTTTGACTTCCCACACTGGGATGAAGCTCCTTGAGAGCAGAGGCCATGCTTTATTTACTTTTAAACTCTCCCAGTCCCTGGAACAGTATCTTACACAGACGGCATTTCTACTTTTCTTGCATCTTGTTCTTCCCTGTCAAACTCAAAATCTGCTCTTAATTTCTGTCTCTGCGTCTTTTATTTCTCCTTATTCCCTCCATCTCCTTTGAGGCATGCATCACTTTGTAAATGCCTCTGATGTGTATAATGTGGATTCAAAATGAAGAAGATAATGTAGAAACTCTTTATTGCCTCTTCCCTCTGGCACCCATCCCATCCAAGAAGTCAGTCTTTTGGGGTTCTCTCTAAGCCATCGTGGCACTCTGAGCTTCCCTTTTCCTACTTCTACTGTCCTGTCCCCATTTCACACACTCTCCCTCTTCACAGTGGACCGATGGAGATGAGGGGAGAGAAAATGGACTTAGTGTTTTATTCGATCTGTGTGGTCCCTCAGCACAGCTTTCTCCCTTTTACGTGAAAGTTTTTAAGTAACTGATGACACTTTTCTCATCCTCCGATTTGTTTCATCTCTAGATCAAACATCCGCATTCCTTTCATGGTATCCATTGTGACAACTTTCCTAATTCCAGCATCCTGCTCATCTCTTCTTTGTTTTCTCTTATATGACGACACCCACTTTAAGATGTGATGATGCTCATCAAATGACACACTGCCTCACTGTGTGTGGCGTGTGTGACCTCTTTAGTACACAATGATTATCCCCTTTGAAAAAAGGTTTTGTTATTTTTTTGCCTCAAGTAGCAGAATATCTTTTTGTATTTTCTGGAGTTAAGAATTGGCTTAAATAATGAGGGAATTATTATCTCACTTATCAAAGACTAGAAAACAGGCAATTCCATTGTTGGTGAATTCAGCAGCTGAAACATTTTAGGGCTCTGGTTTGGCTACTTGAAATTTCTTGTGTTTCCCCTCATGACGGCAATATGGCTGCCAAATGTTCAGGCATCATATCTTTAGATTTAAATGATTTAGCAAGAAGGAAGAGGAGAGGCATTCATGCGCCTTTTTCTTTTTACCTTTTCTCTTTTCTTCTTTTACATTTAAACACAAATAAAAACTCCAAATGGTCACACAGAAGAGCAGAATTAATGTAGCTTGAGTTCTGTTTCTTTACAATCACTGTGCTTGCCTATTTACTTTATAAACTACCATATTAAAGCAGAAATATTTGGCATCAGGGGACTGGAGACATGAAGCATACCTAAAATGAACTTAACAATGATTCTGAATCATTAGAAATTTACTCTCAAACAATTGCAGAATTCATGTGGTACGTAGAGCAACTGTAAACTGGGAGCTCCTCAAATTAATTTTCATGTAAAATAAAATGTTCATTAAAGGATAAATAATAAAAATGTGTTAATTTGAAGTTCTTAAATATATTATGAAAGCTCAATAGTAACTTCCAATTACTTAGAAAATAGACAAAGAAAACGATATTTCGGGGAGGAGTATTTTATCACTGCATTATTTAGATGTGCAGTACACAATGACAATGAAAACCAAGCTGCCTTTTAGTAAATTTTATTATTGATTTAAAGTCATCTGCAGAGAATGCACATCTCTTATTGGCTGCACTTGGGGCAGCCTGCTCTCGCCATCCATCCTTTGGTATGCCACCGGTTCAGTGTTTATAGTATCAAGATAATACAATTAATATTGATAGGTGATGTATATTACACTATGATTACCTCTCATTTTCTTGTATTTTCTGGAGTTAACCATTGCCTCTCTTTTGTTACTTGGTTTCTGTATACTAATACTAGCAATTTCCACTGCAACTGAAAATTTTGAAAAAGATGTGAAGTTTAGAGCAAAAATCATTTCTCTACATAAGAATGTCCAACTGGTGAATCACCATTTGCTGAAAAGAATATAATTTTTTTTTTCCCACTAAATGGTCTTGGCATTTTGGTCAAGAATCCATTGACCATATAATGTGGGTCTATTTCTAGACTCTCTATTCAATTTCATTGATCTCTGTGTCTATCCCTTCACTAATACCACATTTTCTTGATTACGATGGCTGTAGAGTAGTTCTTTTTTATTTTAATTTGTATTTCATTTTTCGTTTTTATTTTTATTTTTTAATTAATTTATTTTTATTATGGTGACGTTGGTTAACAAAATCCAGTAAATTTCAGGTGTACAATTCAACAGTAAGGCCTGTATATATTGCATTGTGTGTTCACTGCCCATAGTTAGATTTATGTCGTCCCATCTACCTCTCCCCTTCCACCTCCCCGACCCTCTAATTTCACTTATATGTGGGATATAAATCTAAAAGAAACAGCAACGACAACAAAAACAGGACAAACACATAGAGTAGTTCTTAAACTCAAGTAGTGTGATTCATCCAACCTTATTTGTAAAAATTGTTTTGGCTATTCTAGTTATCTTGCCTCTCCACATGCATTTTGGGATCATCTCGTCAATGTCTACCAAAAAATCTGCTGGGATTTTTATTGTGTTTGCATTGAAACTATATATCAGTTGGGGGAGGATTGAAATCACCATCGTGCCTTCTGGTTAAGGAACACAGTATCTCTCTTCATTGATTTAGGCCACCAAATTCTTTGATTTCTTTGATCAATATTTTGTAGTTTTCAGCATACCTAACAATCCTATATGCATGTTGTTAGATTTATACTAAAGATCCTTATGCTTAGAGCAACTTAAAATATTTTCTTTAAATTGTGGTTTTCAACCGTTCCTTGCTAGTATACTGCTATCTTGCTAAACTTACTAATTTTAGAAATATTATTTGTAGATTCCTTATGAATTTCTATATAGATAATCATATATTCTGAAAACATGGGTAATCAACATACTCTTATTTATTCATTTATTTTTATTGCTTTAATTTGCTGTCTTGGAATGCCAGAATAACAATACTAGGACTGCCGTGAGTGGTCATACTTGCTTTTTCTATTCTTATAGCTTTTACATGAATGAATGCTTAGGCAGGAATCACTAGATATTTGAGGACACCATCTAAGAAAGAGGACCTAGTAGTATTTCTTAGTCAGTTTGGGCTACTATAACAGAATACTTTAGATGGGGCAGGTAATAAACAACAGATATTTATTTCTCACAATTCCATAGGCTCGCAAGTCCATGGTCAATATGCAAGTAGATTCAGTGTCTGCTGAGGCCCACTTCTTGGCTCATACACACATGTCTTCTCATTCTGTTCTTCGATGATGGAAGGTGAGTGTGACAGCTCTTTAGAGTTTCTTTCATTAGGGCACTAATTCCATTATGAGGCCTCCACTCACATGACCTAATCACCTCCCAAAAGCTCCACCTCCTAATACCATCATGGGTTTAAGATTTCAATACATGAGTTTTGGAAGAACTCAAGCTTTCAGTCCATTACAAAGTCTTTTCATTAATCCTTCACATCTAATTAATGTTTTGGCTGAGATTGGATTAAAGACAGAAATAGCTCTTAGAAATTTGAATATATTTACAGTTGTAAAAATTCAACAGAGGGTTAGAAGATAAAGTTGAAATCACCTCTGAATGTGGAATAAAAAATTAGGAAGTGGTAAACAAGTGGGGAGAATACAGAAATGACTTAGAAGTTAACTCAGTAGCAATTCCTCAAAGAACGGCAATTATGGAGGTGAAAAAACTATCAAATAAATACCAATAATATGAGAAATTATCCAGTGTGAGTAGGTCCACCCAACATCAGCAGAAGATATAAAACTCACACCAAACACTTCATTGTAAAATTTCAAAACACTAAGAATGAAAAGGAACTCCTAAAAGCGTCCAGAGATAAGAAAGGGGCCAGCCACAAAATACAAGGAGCAGAACAACTTCAGACTTCTCAAGAGCAAACTGGATGCTAGAGAAAAACTGAAAAATGCCTCCGACATTTGGTGGAAAATTTTTTTCCTCTTTAATCCAATCTCAGCCAAAACGTGAATTGGATGTGAAAGATTAAAGAAAGGACTTTGTAATGAACTGAAAGTTTGAGTTCTCCCAAAATTCATGTATTGAAATCTTAAACCCATGATGGTATTAGGAGGTGGAGCTTTTTGGGAGGTGTTTAGGTCATGTGAGTGGAGGCCTCATAAATGGGATTAGTGCCCTAATGAAAGAGACTCTAAAGAGATCTCTCACCCATCTTTCATCACATAAGAACAGAGCGAGAAGACATGTGTCTATGAGCCAAGAAATGGCCCTCGTGAGACACTGAATCTACTGGCAGTTTGACCTTGGACTTGTGAGCCTACAGAACTGTGAGAAATCAGTATTTTTGTTTATTACCCACCCAGTCTAAAGTATTCTGCTATAGTAGCCCAAACTGACTAAGAAAGACTACTAAGTCCTCTCTCTTGCATGATGTCCTCATGTCTAATGATCCCTGCCTAAGCACTCATGTGTATAAAGTTATAAGTATTGAAAAAAGGAAGGTTGCCCACTCACACTAGTTCTATTCAACACAAACTGGCAGTCACAAACAGTAAATTAAAGCAATAAAAAAAACAAACAAAACGCACACACACACAACAAAGAAACAGTATACTATTACCTATGTTCTTGGAAAACATCATTTTTTATATAGAAATTCCCATGGGCTCTACAAAAGGTATTTCTAAAAATAATAAATAAGTTTAGCAAGTTAGCAGTTTACTAGCAAGAAACAATTGAAAACAAGAAAAGCATTTAAAGAAAGTTGCTCTAAAAATGAGGAACTTAAGACTAAATCTAATAACATGTATAGAGAATCAGTATACTGGAAACTACAAAATATTGATTAAAGAAATCAAAGAAGACCTAAAGAAATGGTGAGAGATGCTGTGTTCATTAACCAGAAGACACAGTATTGTTAAGATGACAATCCTCCGCCAATTGATGTATAGTTTCAACGCAAACATAAAGAAACTCCCAGCAGGTTTTTAGCAGATATTGACAGATGATTCCAAAATGCATGTAGAAAGGCAAAATAACTAGAATAGTCAAAATGATTTTTACAAGTAAGGTTGGAAGAATCAAGCAACTTGATGTTAAGAGCTACTCCAAAGCCATAGTAATCAAGAGTGTGGTTTTAGTGAAGGCATAGACACTGAGATCAATGAAATAGAACAAAGAGTCCAGAAATAGATCCAAATAATATGGTCAATGCATTCTTAAGAAGAATGCAAAGACAATTTAATGTAAACAAATTATTATTTTTTCAGCAAATGGTGATACACTAGTTGGACATTCATATACGGATAAATGAACTTTGCCCTAAACATTATACCATATACAGAATTGATAAGTTCAAATCGGGTACGCTCCTTGTCTCTAGGCCTTTAGTACCACGTATTTCTACTTTAAAACAGTAGATTAAAAGTAAACAAGGAAGCACAGTGATTGCAAGAACAGAGGAACAGAGCCCAAGGTACTTTAATTCTATTCTTCCATGTGTCCATTTAGAGTTTTATTTGTTTTTAAGTATAAAAGAAGAAAAAGACAAAAGGTAAAAAAAAAAAGAAGAAGAAAGCACATGAATGCCTCTCCTCTTCCTTCCTGCTAAATCATTTGAATCTAAAGATATGATGCCTGAACGTTTGGAATATTGACATCATGAGGGGAAATGCAAGGAATTTCAGAGCTGCCAATCCAGAGCCCTAAAATGTTTCAGCTGCTGAATTCAGCGACTCTGGGGTTGTCTATTTTCTAGTCTTTGATAAGTGAGATAATAATTTCCTCATTATTTAAGCCAATTCTTAACTCAAGAAGCTATTCTGAGACTTGCAGTAAAAAAAAATCCTTGTTTCAAAGGATGTGTAAAGGGGATAATTATTGTGTACTAAAGAGCTCACACACGCCACTCACAGTGCCACAGTGTGTCGTATGATGAGCATCATCACATTTTAAAGAGGATGATGTCATATGAAAGAAAAAGTAGAAGAGATGACCGAAATGGAAGGAATGTGGAAGTTCAATCTAGATGAGACAAATTGGAGGATGAGAAAAGTGTCATCAGTTACTTAAAAACTTTCATGTAAAAGGGAGAAAGCTGTTCTGAGGGACCACACAGATCGAATAAACACTAAGTCCATTTTTTCTCCCCTCATCTCCATCGGTCCACTGTGAAGAGGGAGAAGTGTGTGAAATGGGGACAGGACAGTAGAAGTAGGAAAAGAGAAACTCAGAGTGGCCACGATGGCTTAGAGAGAACCCCAAAAGACTGACTTCTTGGATGGGATGGGTGCCAGAGGGAAGAGGCAATAAAGAGTTTCTACATTATCTTCTTCATTTTGAATCAACATTATACATCACCAGAGGCATTTACAAAATGATGCATGCCTCAAAGGAGATGGAGGGAATAAGGAGAAATAAAAGATGCAGAGACAGAAATTAAAAGCAGATTTTCAGTTTGACAGGGAAGAACAAGATGCAAGAAAAGTAGAAATGCCCGTCTGTGTAAGATACTGTTTCAGGGACTGGGAGAGTTTAAAAGTAAATAAAGCATGGCCTCTGCTCTCAAGGAGCTTCATCCCAGTGTGGGAAGTCAAAGAAAAAGCCCAAAATACCTGAGCTGGCAGCCTTTGAACTGAACTCACCACTTCGAATCAGGAACACTTATGCATATGGTCCTGCCCTCTCTGGCCTTGGTTCCCCAGCAATACTACACCCTCATCCTCTCAGCCACATCATCCGAATGACCTAAACGCTGTGTTGGGATAATAGAACAGTTTGCAGGTTTTCCAAGGAGTATTTGGTAGAAAAAGGACAAATGTAAAGAAAATGTCCTCATAGGAACTGCTTAGAGAGTGTTAAACGTGAGACCACTTCCTCAATACCAACATGGGGAAAGAGGCAGAGAAGTAGGGAGAAGGAAAAAAATGTGATTGTTCCAGAGATGTGATGAAACTGGTGACCATTCTTCACACATATTGATCCATGGATGATGAACCCTCTGTGTTTTCCCTTGTGGTTGCGAGAGACTCAGGTTTCAAATCCCACTCACATCTCCTGCCCTTAACCTGGGAGTTAGAGGAACCAGGTGCTTGGCCAAGCTCTGCCATTCACTTGCTGCTCATCACTGAGACAGTCACTTGTCTCCAAGTGCTCTCATTTGGAAAATGCTTTAGTATAAAAATAATGTAGCCACTGTCAGTTTTATGAGAATAAGATAAAATTGTGCAAGCGTCTAACACAGTATCTGAGGAAGGAATAGGTATGTAGAAACATTAATTTAATCTTAATTGCCACAGTGTATAAAAAGTCCTCCACTTTTTGAATGGGAAAACAAAAGTTTGGAAAGGTGGTTTGTCATTAACATGCAAACTATTTAAATTTCACTCCCTGTTACAAATCACTAGGTGCTTGCCTAACTTTTTCATGGCTGCTTGAATATCCTTGTTCCTCAGAGTGTAGATTATGGAGTTGAGCATGGGAGTCATGACTGTGTAGCTGATGGACACAGCCTTGTCCAAATAGAATGGAGAGAAGGGCCGGGAGTAGATGTAGATGCAGGGAACAAAAATAATAGATACCACAATGATGTGGGTGGTGCAAGTAGATGCTGCCTTTCTTCTTGCCTTTCCTGAGTGGGACCTCAGCATCACCAGGATGACAGTGTAAGAGATCAGAAGGAGAAAGAACCAGATAACAACCAGCACCCCCATTGGAGATCATAAGGAATTCTAGGAGGGAAGTGTCAGTGCAGGCAAGTCTCAACACTTGTGGAATGTCACAGTAGAAATTATCCAGGACATTGGGACCACAAAAAGGCAATGGGAGCATCAGGGACAGCTGGACAATGGAGTGGACAAAGCCCCCGACCAGGAAGCCAGCACCAGCCCCACACACAATCGAGTGTTCATGATGGTGACGTAGTGAAGGGGCCGTGAGATGGCTATGTACCGATCATAAGCCATCACTGAGAGAAAGAAGACAGTTGCACCTCCCAAGAGGTGGAAGAAGAAGATCTGTGCCATGCAGCCCTGGTAGGAGATAGTCTTGGTCTCATGAAAGAAGTCCACCAGCATCTTTGGAGAAATGACTGTGGAACAGCAGAGGTCTATGACCGCCAGATTTCGAAGCAGAAAAAACATGGGCATGTGGAGTTGGGAGTCAGACGTCACAGTGACTATGATGAGGAGGTTTCCCACAACCGTGGTCACATAGACAAGTAGAAATACCAGGAACAGGAACTTCTGGAACTCCTGGGTCTGTGAGAACCCTAAAAGGACAAACTCGGACACCCACGTGATGTTCTGTGGTTCCATGGGATCGTCCCAACATTCCGAGATAAAAACCTACAAAAAAGATTACAAAACTTCAATCATTTTTCTTGGAGAGTCAAGATGCAGTGGAATAAAGTCATTGTTGAGTTCCATTGATGGAGGTTATGAGAGCCTTCCATGAAAATAATTCATTTTCAAGGCTCTCGCTGACTTCCCTCCCTAACCACACCCTATATTGTATTACAGGCATGAATGGCTGTTTTTCCCTTTGTACCACACTGTCCTTGTCCATGGGTTTCATGTCTGATGCATATTTGCTGCTCTCGACATCATGCCTTGCGAACCACGGGCTCCACAGATATAGTTGAAATAGTCAATGGATGAATAAACAAGTCAGCAAATATCTGTGACCGTAAACATCACCAGTCTGGGGGCAAAAATCTTGAGAGTATGAAAAGTAGAGACTCGTAACCTTAAGTAAACAAATAGATGCTCATCACGACAGAGGTTTGAGGAGCTTCTTATGGTTCGTTGTTGAAGGAAGAGTGGTGTGCACTACAAGAAATTGTCACATACAGATTCAGAGGCAAAGGTGAAGAAAACCATGCAAAGGATCCTGGGTGGAGTGAAGCTGAGATGATTAGTGACTGTCAAACTTTTCCACAGAAACATTTCTCTGCTGGCATCTGTTGTCATGGGGCCATCCGAGAGAGGAACTCAATGCAGCCCAGGACAAATATAAAATGTCTTTCAACTCTCATGTGTCGTATTTAAAAAATTATATGAATTTTCTATTGTATATATATTTGTAGACATCTTTGGGAGGCTTTTTTTTTTAATTTAAATATCATCACTTGTAAAATCTTGCTAAGTCCAATGCATTATAGAAAATATAGGATAGAGAAGACATGTTCCTCCTGTACAGCAAATGAAAGTTCTAGAACACATTTGTTTTTTTTAACGCAAAACTGAGTCATTTGGTTCAGAACCCATTTTCTTGGGTTACACTTTTCCAAAACTCTTCTCTCTAATCGTTCAGGAAAATTTGCCCTGAGGCTCGACCCTGCAAAGAGAAAGATCTCTCCTCCCCAACTCCCACCTGACAGATGGGAGGGACAGCAGCATTGCCCTGATGTTCTTTATACAAGGGAATTGCGCAAACATATGCAGAAAGATTTCTATCAACTTCTGTAGATAAATATAAATCAGAATTATCTCTAAAAGTATGTGTGAGGAATCACAGAACTCAAAATACTGCCATGTTTGCCTCATCTAAAACTCACATTTATCCTCAAATATGTGTGTAAAAATGGTTTACCAAGAAGAGGCGCCTTGTTTATTCTGTAGCATCACCGGCTTCCAGCTTAGGACTGTTTGAAAAGCATCCCCATGGGCAACTGAGAACCCATGCAAGCCTTTCGAAGGAAAATGATGTGATGAAGCAGGGTTCGAAAGGGCTCATCCCAGTCCACTAAGGCAGAAAGTGCTGAGACAGGCAAGGGTGGAGAAGACACTTCTTGGGCCAACAGAGAGGGTAATGTTTTCTCACTGGCTTTGTCCCTGGTGTTGAGATCAGATTGCGTAGACAGCAGCTTAAATGTCATGGTTTAGTTTCTTTGAGAAGGTCTCTGACTGCTAGCCCATCACCCACAACCCAACCCTCGCACCTGATCATTGATCCCTAAAATGCCATCAGCATACCAATATTATCTCTATTTTTTTCCCTATTAAGATATAATTATCATGCCCTTTTATACACTTTTATCAGCGATGCACACTGTACAACCTCATACATAAATCAAACTCCTAAAAGATATTTTCTCCTCTAGATCAAAATGTTTTCAAAAAATTTTCCACGAGGCTTCCATGCCGATGCCAAAGATGGCAGAGGTCAGGTTCTGGTGATCAACAGCTAAGGTCTTGTCCTGGGCCACTTGGTGTCCTTCATGGCCCAGTAGGTATTGCTGGTCTGGAAAGTGATGCTCATGTCCTGGGAGGGCATTAACATTTCTGGCAATGTTAGAAACAAGGTGAAATATTTGACCTTCCTCTGCAAGTTGAAGAACACCTACCTATCCTACAGCCCCTACCACTGCTGAGCCTCCAGCCGCATCATTTGGAGAACTGGGTGAGGCGGGCTGCCTATGAGACCAAGCAGGGCCTGGCCTCCCTGGACTGCCTCAAGGTGTTCGAAGGTCTCCTCACACCCCAGGACAAGAAAAAGCAAATCTGCTTCCTGCCACTCTGAGAGTTGAGCCTCTGAAGCTTATATACATTAAAGTGCGCCTACTGAGGTTGCCTGGCTCATGGGCTCGGCTGAAAGTACTGGCAAATACAGCCACTCTGGAGGAACAGAGGAAGAAGCCCAAGATCCATCACCAAAAAACAAACAAACAACAAATGAAAACAAACAAGAACAATGCCGCTTGTGAGGCTACAGAAATAGGACAAAAAGAAGAAAATTGACAAGTGCGCAGAGGTCTTCCAGACCCATGGACTCCTGGTCTGAACCAAATAAAATTGACAACTATATCCTCCAAAAAAAAAAAAAAAAAAGAAAGAAAAAGAAAAGAAAGAAAGAAAATTCCTTGCTTCTTCATTTTCTCAGAATGAATTCACGTCAGACAGGGTTCGGAGACTTCCACATAAACTGGATCTTATCTTTCTTTGCAGACCCATCAGCCACTCAGCAGTAGTTGAAGTAGTCAAACATTCATTGTAGTTGTAGTAGTATTGTTGTCATTGTTGTACTAAATATTTATTGAATGTTTACTATGTGGTAGGCCCTAGGCTAAGCATTTATAAGCATTAGCCCATTTGATTCTCATACATCATTCTAGCACTTATAAAGCATAACAAGTACTATTAATTATCCCACTTTACTGATAAGTAATACAAGCTTAAAGAGGTTAAATAACTTGCCCCAGGTCACACAGACAATAAGCAGCAAAGCTGGACTCTGAACCAGGTTGATGAGTCCCAGAATGGCACTCCTAACTGCACTTCTCTCCTTACTTGCTCACCTCTTAGAATCCTTGGCTTCAACAGACTGATGTCCGCCTCAGTTCCTCAGCCCTCAATGCCTTTCATCAGGCCAGTGCCCAACCCACATTGCCTTGACATTCTGTTGTTCTCCTTCAAGCCCAAGGGTCACTAGCCTTTTCATACATTGCCATGTACTGGTAATTTTCCATGAGGATGGCTGTGTCACCTCACATCGGTTTGTAATGTCTGATATGTTTAGCACCACACAGTTCCTAATGCACATATAACCTTTCTCATAGATGGTTCCGAAAAGAATGTTTGATAGCTTGATAGTGGATGGAATGCTAGGAGGGGCCAGACCGCTAGGACAGGTGGGAAGAGAGAGAGTAGTCACTCATGAAACAGTTCAGCTTCAGGGACCTTGAAGGGAACCCAAGCACCCTAATTCCCAGCATCGTCAGACTTAGGAACCTGAAGCGTCATCTTAGCATGGCCAGCATCCCTTCCACAAACTTACAAGAACCTTGGAAATGATTCTTCTATCTACCTGCATAGAGCATAGATTCAGAGGGATTCTAGATGGGAAAGAAAACAGAGACATAAAGAAAGGACATGGACGTGTATAGGGTGAAGAAAGTTTTCCAGACCCCTTTCTATTGATATTCAATCTTGTCTCCCATCTGTCTTGCTCTCAGGAAATCAGTTCCCACTGGATTAAGAGAGAGGAAGTGAAAAGGGACATTTGGTTCCAAAAATGGGGATGAATCTCGCAGGTGGTCATCTTGGAGCATTAACAGCTTTTATTAAACACAGGATTTAAGGAAGGATAAGATGGAGGTATAGCAGTAGAAAAGGAATGAAAACCTGGAGAGGCCACAAGCAGGAGAAGTGGGTGGAGGAATAAAAAAGAAAGGATTAAAAGGGAAACATCAGAGGGTGGGAAGTGTGAGAGAAAGGCCTGGATTGTTTTCTCCTAGGCGTGGGAGGAAGCTGTAGTATGCATGTGGGAGGTGGGGGAGAAACCAGTGGTGTCTCCATTCTGCTCTCCCTCCTACCTTCTGTCATAAATCCCACCCAATACATTAGGCAGTACAGACAAATGTCTTAATTCCGGAAAAACCCACTGACCCCCAAATCATATTCCCCTTGCATTCAGGCCCAATGACTTTCCTATTTCTTCTCTCCAACCCATGCTTATCGTACAATAGTCTTTGACAGGGGCCTTCCTAGTGTTGACGTGTCCATGGGAAGGACACTGGAGCCATCACCTACCTCCAGCCCAATGTGGCCAAGTGGACTTAGAGCCTCCCATCTTCCAGGCCACCCTTCCCTGATGCTCCATTCTTCTTCTAGCCTGTCTCAGACCAAGATCACAGACAGGATTGGCCTTAAAGAAAGCGACATGCCTCAGAGATCAAAACTTAGGCTTAAATTGTGAAATAAAGCACGGCTCAGGCTGCTGAGGTCAAGAGCCAGGGGAGTTATTAAAAAGTATGTGAGCTGTTGCATCAGATGAGTCATTATAACTCTTCAGGGCACTGATATTAAGACCAGATGAAGCAGAATAAGAACTCTAATGGCAAATGAATTCTTGGGGAAGTTTACAGGGACCATATCTCTTGAGGTCACCACCATGGGCTATACAAAGCTCCACCCTCCCCTCCCACCATTGTAGTTGCAAAAATGAGCTATGTTCTAGGACATGGTCTAGGTCACTCCCTTTGCAAGTAAACTCTGAATCCTTTTCACATGTACAGTTGTTAAGGTGTTTCTCACCCCAACCTCTGATCTGTTCTCCTTACAATTGTAGTGACCTTCTATATAAATTGGCTAAGTTTACCCTCAAAATATTATTCATATACCATAAAATTCACTATTTGAAGAGCAGCTCAGTGGGTTCTTGGATATTCACAAGCTTGTGTAACCATCATTAGAACCTTTTCATTACTCCAAAAAGAAACCTCATTTTTTTTAGCAGTCACTACCCATTCTGTTCTCTCTCCAGCTCCAGGCAACCATTAGTCTACTTTTTGTCACTATGGATTTCCCTATTCTGGACATTTTATACAAATGAAACCATATAATATGTGGTAATAGAAGTATGTCTTGCTTCTTTCACTAGCATAACGTTTTCAAGGTTCATCTATGTTATATCATGTATCAATATTTCATTCCTTTTTATGAGTGAAGAATATTCCATTGTATGAATATGCCACTTTTGTTTATCCATCAATTAGTTCTTGAGCATTTGGTTGTCTCTACATTTTTATTATTATAAATAATGCTGCTAAACATTTGTACACAATTTGTATGAATATATGTTTTCGATTATCTTGGGTGTATACCTAGCAGTGGAAATACAAGGTCACATGATAGCTCTATGTTTAATTTTTGAAGGAACAGCCAGTCTGTTTTTTCAGTGTCTGCACCATTTTATATTACCAATAGCAGTGTAGACTTCTCCACATCACCAGCAATTCTATTATCTGTCTTTTTATTTTAAGTATTCTAGATTGAGTGAATTAGTATAATGTTGTGGTTTTAATTTGCATTACCTCAATGATCAATGGTATTGACTGTATTAATATGTGCTTGTTGATCATTTGTATATTTTCAGGAGAAACATTTGCTCAAGGTCTTTGTCCATTTTTAATGGGTTTTTGTCTTTTGTTGTTGAGTTATGCAGGTTTTTAAAAAATTTTGGATATTGGACCATTATAATGTGAGATTTACAATATTTTCTCCCATTCTGTAGGTTTCCTTTTTATATTTCGATAATGTGTTTTGATGTACTAAAGATATTAGTTTTATGAAGTCATATGGATTTTTTTTCCCTTTGCTGTTAACCGTTTTGGTGCCTAATATAAAAATCCATTGACAAATTTGAGGTCGCGGAGGTTTACTTCTAATATTTTTAACTCTTATTTTAGATAACTGGTTCATGGTGAGTTAATTTTTAAACATGGAGTGAAATAAGCATCCAACTTCACTGTTTTACATGTGTCACCCAGTTGTTCCCACCATTTTTTGAAGAGACTGTTCTCTCACCATTGTATGGCTCTGGCTCCATGCAAATAAAATTGATTGGCCATAGATGTTTTGGTTTATTTGGATCCAAATCTATTCCATTGGTCTATATGTTTATCCTTATGCTGGTACCATACTGTTTCAATTTCTCTAGCTTTGCAGTAAGTTTTGAAATTAGGAAATATGAGTCCTCCTACTTTGTTTTTCCCTTTCAAAGTTGTTTTGGGATGCCTTGTAATAACACATGAATTTGAAAATTGGATATTCCATTTCTGCAAAAGAAAAAATGCCATTTAAATTTTTGATAGAGATAGCATTAAATCTGCAGATCCCTTTGGGGATTATTGCTATCTTACTAGTAATCCTTCAGATCAATGAACGTGGGATGTCTTCATTTATTTAGGTTGTCATTAATTTTTTAAGTAAAGATTTATAATTTTCACGTGCACAATCTTTCACCCTCTTGGTTAAAATTTTTGCAGATATTTACTGTGGTATTATAAATGGAATTTTTTAAAGTGCTTTTTATAATTATTTTATACTTGTTTATAGAAGCACACCTGACTTTATGTATTGACTTGAAACCTTGAACATTCACAAATATGCTTATTACCTCTAATAGTTTCTTTGTGGATTCGATGGGATTTCTGTATATAGAATCATGTCATCTGCAAATATAGTTTTATTTCTTCCTTTCTAATATGGATGTGTTTTATTTCTTTTCTTGCTTAATTGCTCTGGCTAGAACTTCCAGTACAATATTGAATAGTATTGGTGAAATGGACATCTTTTTCTTATTCCTGATCTTGAGAGAGGCTTTCAGCTTTTCACCATTGAGAATGATGTTAGCTGTGGGTTTTTCATTAAGGATTCCTTTTATTCCTAATTGAGTGTTTTTTTATCATAAAGAGGTGTTGATGTTTTTCAAATGCTGTAACTGCATTTATTGAAATGATTATATAGGGGTTTCTTCATTTTATTAAAGTGTATTATATACATTTATTTTTCTAATGCTGGACTGTCTTTGCATTTCTGGGCTAAGACCCACTTGTCCATGGTGTTTAAACCTGCTAATATGCTGTTAAATTTGATTTGCTAGAATTTTTTAGTATTTTTCATCCAGAATGTAGAAAATATTGGTCTGTAGTTTTCTTGCAGTGTCTCAGTTTGATTCTGTTAGCAGGGAAATGCTGACCTCATACAACGTGTTAGACAATGTTCCCTTTGCTTCTATTCTTTGGAAGCAGTTAAGTAGTACTACGGTTGCTTCTTTAAATGTTTGGTAGGATTCAATCATTACGACCATATGGTCTTGGATTTTCATGCTGGGAAGTTTTTTAATACAATTTTTACATGTTATAGATCTGTTGAGATTTTCTATTCCTTCTTAAGGAAATTCTTTGATAATTTGAGTGTTTCTAGGAATTTGTCCATTTAATCGAATATCTAATTTATTAACATATGATTGCTCATTATTATTGTATTCTAAACCTTTTCATTTCTGTAAGGCTGGTAGTAAGTTCTCACTTTCAGTTCTGATTTTGTTTTATTTTTGAGTCACTTTCAGTTTCACTGATTCTTTAGATATTTTTCTATTTACTATTTCTGTCATCTCGTCTCTAATATTTATTATCTCCTTTTTTTCTTCTGGCTTTGGTTAGTTGTTAGTTTCTTCTTCTAGTGCTTAAACAGTAACCCAATGGCAGGATTCAGAAGACATGTGCAGGTTTAGGAAAAAATGGCATAAATGATATAGGTTTTTGTTCATCCCTCTGCAACCAAATCAAAGTTGTGACACAAATACGGAGCAAACAGTGAGCAAAGTAGTTGGGAATCTAGTGAACAGAAACACTACAACTAGGGAAAGAAATAATTAATCAACTTGCAACAGCATGTGGGGTGAAGACCCGAGCTCCCGGTCCCGAGCAACTGAGCGGGGCAGAAGGTGGGTCAGCTGACAAACGCAAATGCCTCTTAAAGGGGCTGTGTTCCTGAGCAGACTTTCATGGTGACGGACCTGCTCGCTCTGAGCACTGCTGCCTGGTTGGCTGGACGGAGGCACCAAGGACTTATGGGGGGACATTGAGTTGTCAGAGCAAGGGCTGGAGTAGAGGCTCTCCCCTAGGCAGAAATGCCAGCAGTATTCATTGTTCTGTTGAGCCCTCCTTCCATCCCAGTGTACCAATGCAATACCACCATAGCTGAGATGTCATCAAACTGGATAATAGAGGTCACTCCACCTACAAGATTCCCTGCAACTCTGCTTTTCCCAACTTGTGGCCTCACTGAGCCACATACAGGTGTGTCCTAAGCAAGTCCAGTGCTACTTGCTGAGCAGCACCAAGACTCACACTGGTGGCAGCTGGTATCAGTCTCTGGTTTGGTTACTTGAGGCAACTAAAGCAAGCATCTGTGGATTGCTTGCTGAATCTTAACAGGTGGCCCTGGGGGGACACAGGCTGGGGCTAAACTTGGCCTGCAGCTGCACCCCTCTCATGACTGTGCCACTAGACACCTACTACACAAAGCCATGCAAGAAGACTGGACGACTTAGGAGCTTTGCTTAGTACATAGAAACAGGCACAAAAGGCAGCTAAGATGGGAAGACAAAGAAGCAGAAACCATATGCAAGAATAGAACAGAGATCCAGAAATAATGGGTTCAAGCCATCTAACAGATACAAAGTCAAAATACTGGTTATAAAGATGCTCAATGAACTTAGGGAAATGTAGATGAATTCAGTGATATTTTAACAAAGAGATAAAAAATATAAAAATGGAAATGAAATTATAAAAGGGAATCAGTCAGAAATAATAACACATTATCTGAGAAAAAGAATATATAGAGGGAATAAATTGAGTGGATAAAAAAGAGGATAGAACCACCGATATAGAGTATGGAAAGCCAAGGCACTCAATCAGAATGGCAAAAAAAAGAAACCAAGACTATAATAAAAATTTGAGGAGCCAGTGGGACACAGTTAAATATAAGAATATTTGTGTTACAGAGTACCTGAAGGATAAGTGGAAGTTGAAGAGCTATTTAAAGAAATAATGATGGGAAACTCCCTAACCTGGTGAAAGATATAGACATACAAGCTCAGAAAGCTCAGGGAGTCCCAAGAAAGAGGAACCCAAAGAGGCCCACACCAAGACACATCATAATTAAAATGTGAGAGCTTAAATACAAAGAGAGAATCTTAAAGGCAGCAAGAGGAAAGAAGTTAGTTACTTACAAGGAGCACCCGTAAGACTGGCAGCTGATTCTCAAAAGAAACTGTGGAGGACAGAAGGGCTTGGCACAAATGTTCAATGTGATGAAAAGCCAAAATCTACAACTAAGAATATTTTAGCCAGCAAAGCTATCATTTAGAGTCGGAGGACAGATAAAGTGCTTCTCAGACAAAAATAGGCTAAAAAAAATTTATCAACACCAAGCTAGTATTACAGGAAATGTTAGAGGACTTTTTGGAAGAAAAACATGCATCAAAAACATGAGTAAAGAATGGTAATGAACTATATTCCTATCAACAAGTACCTCAAATGGAAAAGAATTAAATTCCCCAACCAAAAGAATAGAGTGCAGAATGGATAAGAAAACAAGTCCCCTACAAATGCTGCCTACAAAAGTTTACTTTAGATTAAAAGACAACAGAGACTAAAATGAAGGAGATGGAAAACGATATTGCCTCGATGGACCTAGATGCACTGAATGAAATAAGTAATATAGAGAAAGACAAATTTTGCATGATTTCATGTACGTGTGGAATATGAAAACAAAATAAACAACAACAAAAATGGAAATAGACTCATAGATACAGAGAATATTTTGAGGGATAGTAGACCGGAAGAGGTTGGGAGGATGGTTAAAAAAAGGGCAAAGGTAATTAAGAAGTACAAATGGATAGTTACTAAATAGACATGGAATATAAGGTGTAGCATAAAGAAAATAGTTAACAATGTGTAATATATATGGAGAAAGGGAGTACTAGATTTAGTGGGTGATCAATCACTATGCTGTACAACTGAAACTAACATTATTGTATGCCAATTACAATTGGAAAAAACTCATTGGATTATACAATGTAAATGTGAGCAACTAATTGTCTATTATATTTTAACAAAGCCAGAAAAAGAAAAAAGAATAAAAAGGGATCATTTTTGAAAAACACACAGCTAACATCATCCTCAATAGTGAAAAACTGAAAGCTTCTCTCAAGATCAGGAATAAGAAATAGATGCCCATTTCACACTACTGCTATTCAATATTGTATTGGAAATTCTGGAAAGGTCACTATGGCTGTAAGGAGAACAGATCAGAGGTTGGGGTGAGAGACAATTTAAGAACTGTACATGTGAAAAGGCTTCAGAGTTTACTTGTAGAGGGTGTGACCTAGACCATGTCCTAGGACGTAGCTCACTTTTGCAACTACAATGGTGGGAGGGGAGGGTGGAGCTTTGTATAGTATATGATGCTGACCTCAAGGGATATGGTTCCTGTAAACTTCCCCAAGAATTCATTTCCAGTAAGGCTCTTATCCAGCTTCATCTGGTCTTAATATCAGTGCCCCTGAAGAGTTTATAATGACTCATCTGATGCAACAGCTCACATACTTTTTAATAACTCCCATCGCTCTTGCCCTCAGCAGTCCAAGCCAAGCTTCATTTCACAATCCAAGTCTAAGTATTGATCCCTGAGGAATGTCTCTTCCTTTAAGGTGAATCCTATCTGTGATGTTGGTCTGAGACAGGCTAGAGAAGAATGGAGCTTCACGAGAAGGGTGGCCTGGAAGATGGAGGGCTCTAAGTCCACTTGGCCACATTGGGCTGGAGGTAGGTGATGGCTCCAGTGTCCTTCCCATGGACACGTCAACACTAGGAAGGCCCCTGTCAAAGACTATTGTACGATAAGCATGGGTTGGAGAGAAGGTATAGGAAAGTCATCGGGTCTGAATGCAAGGGGAATGTGATTTGGGGGTCAGTTGGGTTTAATCCAGAATTAAGACATTTGTCTGTACTGCCTAATGTATTGGGTGGGATTTATGACAGAAGGTAGGAGGGAGAGCAGAATGGAGACACCACTGGTTTCTCCCCCACCTCCCACGTGCGTACTACAGCTTCCTCCCATGCCTAGGAGAAAACAATCCAGGCCTCTTTCACACTTCCCACCCTCTGATGTTTCCTTTTAATCCTTTTCTTTTTTATTCCTCCACCCACTTCTCCTGCTTGTGGCCTCTCCAGGTTTTCATTCCTTTTCTACTGCTATACCTCCATCTTATCCTTCCTTAAATCCTGTGTTTAATAAAAGCTGTTAATGCTCCAAGATGACCACCTGCGAGATTCATCCCCATTTTTGGAACCAAATGTCCCTTTTCACTTCCTCTCTCTTAATCCAGTGGGAACTGATTTCCTGAGAGCAAGACAGATGGGAGACAAGATTGAATATCAACAGAAAGGGGTCTGGAAACTTCTTCACCCTATACACGTCCATGTCCTTTCGTTATGTCTCTGTTTTCTTTCCCATCTAGAATCCCTCTGAATCTATGCTCTATGCAGGTAGATAGAAGAATCATTTCCCAAGGTTCTTGTAAGTTTGTGGAAGGGATGCTGGCCATGCTAAGATGACGCTTCAGGTTCCTAAGTCTGGCGACGCTGGGAATTAGGATGCTTGGGTTCCCTTCAAGGTCCCTGAAGCTGAAACTGTTTCATGAGTGACTACTCTCTCTCTTCCCACCTGTCTCAGTGGTCTGGCCCCTCCTAGCATTCCATCCACTATCAAGCTATCAAACATTTTTTCAGAACCACTATGAGAAAGG
>PUFA01001303.1:0-46155 GCA_003508835.1 Eonycteris spelaea
AAACAAAAACAAACCTAAAAATAGATGTACAATGTAGCCCAGCAATGCCACTTCTGGGTATCTATTTGAAGAAAATGAAAACACGAATTAAAACGATATAACTAACCATGTGTTCAGCATGACTTATAATAGCCAGAACATGGAATCAAACTAGAAGTTTTGTCAATACACCTATATATATATTTTGCACAGCATGGATGGACCTCAAGGGTATTATGCTAAGTGAAATAGGTAAGAAAGAGAAAGAATTCCTGTGTAATTTCAGTTATATGTGGAATCTAGAAAAACAAAACAAACAAAGAAAACAGAACAAGAACAGCCTTACAGAATCCAGAGAATAAAGGGATGGTTGCCAGAGGGCAAGTGGCTGGGGATGGGTGAAAAGGGTGAAGGGGAATACAGGTAATAACATTGTGAAGTTTTCAAAGCGACAGATGATTACTAGAATAGTGCGATGATCACCACTGTAAGGTATAAAAATGATGCATTCCTATGTTGTACACCTGACACTAATATAACTAATATAATATTGTATACAAATACACTTAATTTTTTTTAAAAAATGGAATATCTAAATAGACCCATCACTTACACGACCCATCACTGGTAAGCAAGTTGAAAGAGTAATAAAAAATCTACCCCTAAAACAAAAGTCAGGACCAAATGGCTTCACTGCTGAATTCTGCCAAACATTCAGACATTTAATATAAATCCTTCTCATCCTCTTGCAAAAAACTTAAGAAGAGAGACTATTTCCTAACTTATTTGATGAGACCAACTTTACCCTGATACCAAAAAAAAAAAAAAAAAAAAAAAAGATCTTAACAGATACAGACAATAGAATGGCAGTTACCAGAGGGAGGGGAATTGGAGGATAATGAAGAGCGTAAAGGGAGTCAAATATATGTGAGAGGAGGAGACTAAGGTTCAGGTGTAAGCACACAAGAGGGATACAGCTATCCTACTAGAAAGCCGTACACTTGAAATTCATATAATGTTATTAACCAATGTTACTCCCAATGAATTTAATTGTAAAAGTCACATAATTTTTATCACTTGATGAAAATACAAATATGTTTTTAAGTCTAAACATTAAAACCTAACTCATACTCATTGTGGAAATGTTTTAAAATTCAAAGGACTATATGCAAGATAAACTCCTCTGTGTTTTCACTGTGCTTAAGTTTTGGTATATTTCTCAACAGCATTTCCCCCCATATTTATCATGGTAAAAGAATTTTAAATCCAGTTTGTAAAATATTCTTTGTCCTTTAACTATGAAAGAGCCATTTTCCTGTTAATTGCATATAAAAGTTTCCTGATTACATTTTCATAAGAAAATGTTAGTGTTCCGGTGAAGTCCTTATTGCCTGCTGTAAGAGCTTGGAACATGGGATTAAAACCTGTTAGAGAGCTGAACTGTGTCCCTACAAGCTGGGCTTAATATTAGCTTTTCAATACAGAAGCTTATAGGGTGCATTGAATGATTTCACGAAAATTGTCGAGCAGTAAGTTTTGAGACTATGTTTGTTGGAGAGAGACCGATAACTATGTGCGATCTTCACGTACCAATTTCTTTTATCAGCTGAATAAAAATCAAAGGCAAAAGGATAGCCAGTTCAGAAAGAGAGATCTGGCAGAGCTTTGTTGCGCTCCTCCTCCCGCAAATGTCAGGCGGCTAGCTGGATAGTGGCTTAAATTTTGAATTCTTTGTATCAGTGATTTTCACCCAATGGTCAAAGAAAGCCTGCAAATCTATTCTGTGGGATAGGATAAACAATGCATCTCCCAGCGTCATGAACTACTTTTTTGAGAACGTGTGCACATACTGTTATGACTAATTAAATGAAAATGAATTAAAAGCCGTTATTATAGTTAGTAAATAATAAAATAAATTGTATGAATGGTGGCAAAGTAGGTGAGAAACCCTATTCAGAAACTCTTACCACACTGCAGGTAAGAAATCATACTGGCTCTAATTAGAAGTAAATGATAGAACTACAGGAGAGAAAAGGTGTTTCAGTTGTGGCAAAACATTAACTAGTTTGCTAGGTATGTGTGAGTGTGAAGAATCAAAAGAGCACACTCTGGCTTTATTTTGTTATCTGAGATAGCATGACGCTTTCCAAGGGGAGCCTGTGGGGCGGCAATTGAATATACCTTCTTGGCACCCCAGCTAGACGTCTGTGATGGAGAGGGTTTTGAGAGGCAGCTCTTCTCAGAGGTAGTGAAGTCATAGGACTATATCTACCCACCCAGGGGATCTTGAGAGTGAAATAGGAGTTCTTGGAACCACTCATTAGGAACATCACATTATCCACTCAGGTGGAGAAGGAAGAGCATCCAGAGGACAAGCTGAAACCCAGGATGGTGATGCTGTCCTGACAACCAAGGAGAGCTTTTCAGGCAGAAAGGAATGAAGAGAGAGTGAATAATAGCTACAGATCTTAAAGAGAGGTAACTAAAACTGAAACTACTGAGGAAAAAAAAGTGTTAGGATTCATTGAAAAAGAAGGAGGCTACTTAATTAATTTGAAAGCAATTTAGTGATTTTGTAGGCCTAGAAAGGAGTGGGAAGAAAAATAAAACTGACAGGTGTAGGTGCCAGAATCTGCATTTTGGGAAGCAAAGAAACTTAAAAAGCTTGTATATACAGTGGGAGAAGGAGCAGGATGGTCAGCTTTTTGAACTCCAGTTTTGGTCAGAGACATGATTTTCTGCAGGCACTTTCTGGGCCTTGATGTGTAACTAGTGTCAAAATTTTTGATTTTTGCAAGCAAGTACAAATGCTTATACAACTTTGGGCAAGTGAAGAGAATGTGAACAGTTCTCTTGATTCATAGCGAAAACTATCACTTTCCTGAAATGCACCCAGAATTTGGGGAAATTTCCAAATGCAGTCTATCTCATTACTTAATGTCATCTATTGTTAAAATATATCATTGCTAATATAATTATCTTTAAACTATCTAGGAAAAACTAAGTTAATTTTTCTGGATGTGGCGAATGTTTGTTTTGAACATCCCTCTACAAAAAAAAAAAAAAAATCAGTGTTCTGAGCAGGAAGAAATTTCTTCTTAAAAAGTGTAGGAGTTCCAGTCAAGATGGCAGAGTAGATAACTATTGACCTTTTTCCACTCATGGCCACATGAAAGTTACAATTAATTTACAGAACAGCCGTCATGAGAATTGCCTGAAGAATAGTTGAAAAGAAGTTCTATCACCAAGGACATACAGAAGAAGCCACCTTGAGATTGGTAGGAGGGGCAGAGAAACAATCTGCTGATCCTATACCCATGAATGGCGTTAAAATCAAGAGGAATTCTCAGCTGTCTACCCTGAGTATCGAGGAGTCCAACCCTACACCAAACTCCCCAGCCCAAGTTCCAGTGTCGTGAAGAGAAGTCCTCACACATTTGGCAGAGGTTTGTGGCTGAATGAGGAGGATGGCTGTAGTACCAGGTGTTTCTCGTAAAGGGCCCACACAAAGACTCACTCATGATGGGCTCACTCACTCTGAGCTCCAGCTCTGGGGCAGCAGCTCAAAAGGTGGCAGGGAAATACGAGGACAAATGAAATTGGCTACAGGCAAGGACAGAGGAGGGACAGCTTCTTCCCAGACAGAAGTGCTGGCAGAAGCCATTGTTCCTTTGTTGAGCCTTCCCTGCATCCAGTGTGCATCCTCAGGCAGGTGCCATACCTGAGTCCTCATCAACCTAACACCATTCACTTCACCTTGGTGATTCCCTAGGATCCCATGCCATCAAATTTACTGGCCCACCCAAGCTGCTTCCTGTCTCCTTTCCATCTAGATATTCTATTTTGGCGCCTGCTACAGACCTTCCTAAAACATCTCAAAGGTTCACAAACCCAAACCAAACAGCAGCTGGGCTTGGTGTGCCCCATACCTCTTGCTGAGCACCCCCAAGCCTGACTAGTAGCAGCCAGCCTTGGTCTGCAGCTTAGCCTCTCCCAGGCACCTCCATGCCCAGCACAAGTGGCAGTCATCTCCAGATCACATTTTAGCTCACACTACATGGCCCTGGGCAGGGAGAAGTCAGAGGCTGACATTGGCCTGCAACACAGACCCGCCCTAGAGGCCCAAATCCAACCTACCCAGTGGCCGGCTTCAGCCCACACAGAACATCACTCAGCCACTCCATAACAAGATATATACAAAAGGTGGTCTTAGCAGGCACCAGAGCCCTGCTAAAGTGAATTCTGCTGTGTCAAGTTCAGGCCCTGCACAACAGCTCACCCACTGTAGTTGAGACCAGTCCTCTAAACCAATCGGCTTGAGGAGCAATCCCTCCTATTGATGTGCAAATAGCAACAGCAACCAAGGTTCAACTGCAATAGGAAGGCACGAAAGGGACACATCTGCAGCAACCGGCTTAGGTGACAAGGAAGACTGTGCCACTGAGCCCCACAGGACACCTACCTCATAAGGCCACTCTGCTAAACTGGGAGACATGGCAGCTATAATTAATACAAAAGGAACATAAATTGGGCCAGTCAAAATGGGGAGACAAACATGTCCTGAATGAAAGAACAGAAGAAAACAGAAAAGAACTAAACAAAATAGAGATAAGCACTCTACCAGATGCAGAGTTCAAATACCCATAAAAGATGCCCAATGATCTCATTGAGAACTTTAACAAAGAGATAGGAAACAATAATTAAGGTAAAACCTACAAGAATGAGTCAGAAATAGAGAATACAATAACAGAAATAAATAATACATTACAGGAAATCGACAGTAGATTAGATGAAGCAGTGGATTGTGTCAGTGATTTGTAAGACAGAGTAGCAGAAACACACACAAAAGAACAGCCAAAAGAAAAAAAATTCCACAAATATGAGGATTGTTTAAGGACAAAATCAGGCATACCAACATTTGCATCATGGGTGTACCAGAAGGAGAAGAGAGAGAGCAGGAATTGAAAACCCATTTGAATAAAATAATGATGGAAAACTTTCCAACCTGGAAGTGACATACTAGCACGGAAGCGCAGAGTCCCAAATAGATTAGCCCCAGAGTCCCACACCGAGACATCATAATTAAAATGCCAAAGGCCAAAGACAAAAAGAGAATCTTAAAAGCAGCAAAGGTAGTCAGTTACCTACAAAGGAGTGCCCATAAGACTGTCAGCTGATTTCTCAACAGAAACTTTGCAGGCCACGAAGGGTTGGCATGAAATATTCAAAGTGATGAAAAAAGAATCTACAATCAAGATTACTCTACCCCAAAGCTACCATTTAGAATCAAAGGACAGAAGAGAACTTTCTAGACACAGAAAGCTAATGGAGTTCATCATCACCAAACCAGTATTATAAGAAATGTTGGAGGGCTTCTTGAAGAAAAAAAGAAAAAAAAAAAAGGGTTTTTAAAAAAGTAATAATAAAATGGCAATAACTAATTATCTATCACCAGTTACTTTAAATGTAAATGGATTAGGTGCTTCAATCAAAAGATAGGGTGGCTGAATAGATAAGAAAAAAAAGACGCTTACATGTACGGCCTACAAGAGACTCACTTAGGAACAAAACAGACACCCGGATTGAAATTAAAAGGACAGGAGAAGCTAGTTCATGAAAATGGAAACAAACACAAAAAGCTGGGTGGCAATACTAATACCAGACAAAATAGATCTTCAAACAAAGGCTATTATAAGAGACAAAGAAGAACCCAGTAATCACACTTCTGAGTTTTTGTTTAAAAAAAAAAATCCCAAACAGTACATCAAAGACATGTGCATTCATATGTTTATTGCAGGCATTATTTTAATAGCCAATATATTGAGGCAACCTTTGTGTCCATCAATAAATAAACGGATATAGAGAGGAGGTGCAAATATAAAATGGAATACTACTCAGTCGTAATAAAAGAATTAAATCGATCCATCTGCAACTATATAGATGTACCTAGAGGTGCTGAGTATGTACATAGATGTACATAGATGTGCTGAGTCAAGACCGAAAAAGAGCAATGTATGTTGATTTGTCACTGATATATGGGGAATCTAGAAATCAGGGTAATGAGAACAATCAAAACAGAAAACAAACTCAAAAGGTACAGAGAGCATTTTGATGGTTGTGAGATTTGGGGAGGCTTGCAGTGCTACTCAAAGGAGAGATTATTTAAGAGATAAAAGAGGTGGCAAGTTAACAAAATAGTCATGGGGATGTAGAGCATAGTACTGGGGAATACAGTCAGTGGCTATTGTAAAAAACTATGTATGGGTGTCAAATGAGTACTAGATTTATTCAGGGTTATCACTTCATAAGTTACAATAAGTTATAATCACTGTTGTCATACACCTGAAAGTAATATTGAATATTTTATGTCAACTATAATTGAAATAAAATGGTGACCATTTGTAAAAAAGCTGCAAAAAAAAAAAAGAAGAAAGAAAAATAATGATGTTGGACTCAATTATTTTAGTGTAATCAACTGGTTGCAACAAATTATGAAATTCTGCACTTTGCTGTAACTTGTGACTTTAAAGGTGCATGTTCATGGGAGTGAAGAAATGCTTTGAATTAGTCGAATGGATTAAACTAGCCCGAAGGACTTTTTCCGTTTCCCTTCAGAGCAATGCATATGCAAAGTCATATGAAGAATTCTATTTCTCTACATGCTTTCAAGACATTTATTGAGATGAAATGTGTAAAATAAGGATACTTGTATAATTTAATCATGGCTTGCTGTTCCTGGATTTCTTTTCTTCGTGGTTTCAGGAAAATTCTAGATGATGCTACCCATTATAGCTAAACAGAAATAAGCGTTGCATTTCTAAACCATGTTTGTTTCCTGTTGAAAGTGAGACTGGTCTGGCTCAGGTATTCAGTAACAATTATAATGTTATTTAATGAACCTAACTTCTAAATACCAACCTCGATTAAGCAATGCTTTATTACTGGGGCTTGCTGGGGTTGGCTTTTGGTTTGCCTTTATTTTGGACAGTTGATATGAGGAACATTCAGATGTGTAGGTCAGCACAGTGGAAATGTTGAAATATTAGTTCAACGATGAGTATCACAAAGGATGAAAATGAAATGTGGACTGTGGGTTATATAGGAGAATTTCAGCATCTAGAATACAATATGAAATAAGAGTACACTTTCACTTGTGAGAGATCTCCATTTGAAGTAAGACCAATCCAGAGAGTAAAGCAGGAAGGTACGACAGGGAATCAAAATGGATCTAGCTTGTTTCTTCCTACAGTTCTTAACCTTGTAAGAGAGCTCTGCATTCTTTTAGCCCTGAAGGACCTTTACTTGATGTGTCTCTATGTCATTATTTTACATAGTAGGTTCTAACAGACTTCTTAGGTTGTCAAGCCCACAGATAAATAAAGGAAAGGAATTACTGAGGTGGAAGTGACCTTATTTGAGGGAGACACTGCCAAAACAAAAAAAAAAAAAAAAAAACACACAGAAGTGAAAAATTCTAAAAGATAGATAGCAATACAGTAGCTTTACTCTAGAGATGTATTCGATATATAGCCCACAGCACCTCAGGGAACTTCTGAAGTCGTGTGTAGTCCATTGCTCAGTGGAAGAAGATTAAATTATATTTAAAATAAACATCAAAGTATAAATTTGGATATTTAAGTGACATCTATTCTCTTATAAAATGCTCAGTTTGCGGATATGAAACATATGAAGATGAAGGTCTTGTGTGTTTGAAAAAATTTTAGTCTATGTTTATTTTGACTTTTGAAATCTACAATGCTTCTATAGTGATCACCTCTTACCATAGCAGTTCCTTGAAAACCCTCTGGGTCCAGAATGTAGTAGAAAAAGAAGGCATATGATCACTGGCCTCCAGGAGCTTGCCTTATAGAGAAGACTGAGCCGGGAATGACAACTCATCATCATTTTGGTCTCAAACAGTGGAAGAGTAACCTGGCCAGAGTGCTATATAGTATAGAAGTCGTCTTCGGGGGAGAAGTACGTGTGTGAAAGGAATTGAGAAAAAAATGGGGAAGGGATGCCTTCTTTAAATAAATTTTAGAACCGAAAACACTGCTGCTATCTCTTTAGTTTACTGGAGTGAGAATTCACCTCATTCCCGAACAAACCAGTATGTGATTTAAAGCAAGCAACAAAACATCCTCACTATCACCACCACTTGTTTAAAAGCAGGAAACAGTCATTTAAACTCTTGCCAACAACCTTTTCAATTATTCTGTACTTCCCACCTGATACCAGGCTGTATTCCCTAGCCGATGAAGAAGATCAAGTAGTTCTATTTTCATTCTCATTCATTCTGTTATGCACAGATGCCTGTGATGACCCACCGAGATTCGAATCTATGATGCTCAGCAGTCTTCCTAAAAATCTTTTATGTTCCTGGGGACAAAGAATATCAGTGTCACCTTGGGTACGAGCCCATTCAGTCTTATGTTACTCTACTGCTGTTTGTCAGGCCTGATAGCACATGGACACCTCTCCAGGAGGCTTGTACAAGTAAGTAAACAAAACTTTTGTTTTCATTGCTCTATATCTTCACACATTTTAATAACTGCATATTTCACTGTTGTGATGATGATTTTCTCATGAGAATGTAGATTTTAAATAGCAATGTCTTCGAAAATCATCCTGGATCCCTTTTCATGGCAATTGGTCTTCAGAGCAAATTGCGAATTGCTTAAGTTTTGGGCTTTTTATCATTAAAGAAAGACAATATTTCCATGATTCAGAAGAGTAATGTAGAATTTTGATTTTTGATATAAGTGTGTTTTGAAATTGTTATGACACGAGAGAACTTGAAATTTTTTTCTTTTAGGAAAATCTGTCCACAGCTAGAGGAACCCCCATGGCCAAATAATCTATGTAAACAGAACTTTTCAATTTGGTTTCACAGGGCTCACTATGTTTGTAATGAGGGTAAGTAAGTTGCTGCTTAGGAAGAAGGTAAAATATACTAATTCATATTTGTTTTGCTTCTCTTCTTACAGATTCCTATAATTTGGGTTCATTTTGCTTTCTCTGTGATAGCTGTACTTGTAGCTAATTGAGTCTTCGTCTTTCTATGGAGACAGAAAAGGTGTATAATGAAATAGAAGAAATTTAAAATTTGCATGAAAGCACAAATTGTATAATACTTGCTATATGTAATAAAAAGCCTGTCATTAGCATTAAAAATGTAGTAGTCATGACGACTTGTAATCTTAATAACCAAGTGCACCTGTTTTAAAATGGCCGACTCTCAGAGTTCATGCAACTCTGAAAGGCTATAGAAATGCTAGCTGGAATTGCCAGTCAAAGATATTGTTACATCGAGGTAACTTTGTCAGGTGTTACCAGACGAGAATAGACCTGGTTAGCCTGGGCCTTAATATTTATTGATCAAGTCTCCCAGTTCGAAAACGTTATTTTTGAGAGGAGTGCTCCAAAGAGTGAAGCATCTCAAGAAGGGGTACTGAGCACTTAATACTAGCCTTTGTCTTATAAAACTCTTTTAACACTATATCTTCAGGATATTGGGAATTTATGACAAATGTGCATTTGAAGGTAAATGGTAAAACAATATAAAAAGCAACTGATTTTTATATGTAACTTTGTATCCTGCTACATTACTGGAATTCACTTATTCTATCAGGTGTGTGTGTGTGTGTAATTCTTAATTTTTTACATATTTAATTCTTCCTAACAAATTTGGATGCCCTTATTTCTACTTCTTGTCTAATTGTGCTAGGCCTAGAACTGGTACTTTTCTTGAATACAAGTGGTCAAAGCGCGGGCATCCTTTCTTTGTCTCCTGGCCCTGATCTTAGAGGAAAAGCTTTTAGTTTTGACCAATGTGAGTAGGCTGTTTTGCTGTGGGTGTTTTGTCATGTATGGTGTTTAGCTAATCTTAAGGTAGTTTCCTTCTGTTTTAGTTTATTGAGTATTTTCATTATTAAGAGTGTGTGGATTTTGTCAAATTCCTTTTACTTTCGTCGGATTGGAGATAATCGTGTGGGGTTTCTTTTGTCTTCATGACTCTGTGCTCGTTGCATATTATATTGATGGGATTTTTATATGTTGATGTTATGATTTACCTTGCAGCTCCAGGAATAAATCTATCGTTACATGGTGTATGTAAGATCCTGCTGAATTCTGTTTGCGCAAGTATTTTTGTGGATTTGTTACATCAAGGTTCATAAGGGATATTAGCTCTGTAGTCCTTTCGTTTCTTGTAGTATCTTTGTCTGACTTTGGTGTCATGTGATGCTGGGTCTCAAAAAATTAAGTTCAAAAGTGTTTCATTCCCTGCAATTATTTGGAAAGAGACTGAGAAGGATCGATCTTAGATTCTGTTTAAATGTTTGGGAAGTTTTTACCCAGTAAAACCGCGGCATCAGATCCGGGACTTCTCTTTATTAGGAGATGTTTGATTACTCATTTAATCTTCTTCCCAGTTTTTAGGTCTACTCAGATTTACTTTTTTTTTTTTTTTTTCATTTAGTCTTGGTCAGTTCTGTGTTTCTAGAACATTTCCCATTTTAAATAAGTTATCCAACTGCTGGCATAATATTGTTCATAGTCATCATATAAAATTTTGTGTTTCTGTAGAATTATTTTTTACTTTACTTTTCCTATTACTTTTTACTTTAGTGAATTGAGTCTTCTCTTTTTCTTAGTCCTTCTTGCTAAAGTTTCATCAACTTAGTTGATCTTCTCGAAAAAACCTACTTTTAGTTTTATTGCTTTCCTCTATTATTTTTCTCTTCTCGATTTTTTTTTATATCTGCTCTCATCTGTATTATTTACTTTCTTCTACTGTTTTGGGGTTATTTCTTCTTTTTCTAATTCCTTAAGTCGTAAAGTTCGGTTTTTGATTTCGTATCTTTCATTTTTTATTTCAAGTGTTTATAGCCGTGAATTCTCTTCTTGGCACCACTTTCACTGTATCTGATGAGTTTGGGCATATTATGTTTTCATTTTTATTCATTTAAAGTATTTTCTGTTTCCCTGTGATTCTTCTTTGACCCATTGGTTGTTGAAAAGAGTGTGTTTAATTTTCATAGTTTGGGGGATTTTCCAGTTTTCCTTTAGATATCGATTTCTAACTTTGGCGAGAGAAATTTCTGAGATGTACTAACTAAATTACATCAGGCCAGAGGGTAGGAAGAAGAGACAGGGAACACAGTGATGTACTGAAAGCAATGGAAGTCTTCTCACACTCCTGAATGTATGTTGAAACTTTGAATCAATGTCCAGACCTATTTTAGCATCGTATTTAGATAAGGGCTCTAATTGATATGATAGCTCTTATCTAAAATGGATAGCTAACCACTAGACTCCACCTCATGCTGCCTACACATGAACTTTTCAAACTGTTGCCAACGGACAATCCGAAAGCAGCGAACACTTCTTCCTTACACACTATGGACCTATTTGAGAACTAGCCCCACTTATCCTTCTTCTGCAACCCCTTATCAGTAGCCAGTGTGAATTCTTTCAAAATCACTTACATCTTTCTTCTAAAACTGTAAACGAGCCCTGTCAGACACAGGACAGTGGACATGTTTGTCTTCTCCATCTATTCCTGCTGATCGTTGGCTTACACTGCATGCCCCTGGCCTGCAGTTCTTTTTTTCCTGGCTATCATATGTCTTCATGAACTCTTTCTTTCAGAAAGCTTCTGGTTGTTAATATTTTTGTTATAACAACTTTATCCTAGTGTGGTCAAGAAGATACCTGTTCTGATACTGATCTTTTAAAACCTATAGTTAATTACTATTAATTTCTGGTTTAACATATGGTTTATCCTAGTAGATGTCCCAAGGGCACTTGAGGAGAATGTGTGTTCTCTCATTGGGTATGGTCCTCTGTCTATGTCTGCGAGATCTAGTTGGTTACTTGTGTGTTGAAATCCTCTATTTCCTCATTTGTTTTCTGTCTGGTTGTGCCATTCATTATTATGAGTGAGGTCTTGAAATCTCTAGTATTATTGGAGAAATGACTATTATGGATAAATGAGCATTTTCCCTTCAATTCTGTCAGTTTTGCTTCATATATTTTGAAGGTCTGTCATTAACTACATAAATGTTTATAATATTTATATCTTCTTATATTATTAAAAATTTGTTAAAATACTGCCCTCCTTGTCTCTTGCAAATTTTTTCATTTAAACTCTATTTTGTCTTAGCATAGCCAGCCCTGCTCTCTTTTGGTTACAATTTGCTCAGAATATCTTTTCCATCCTTTTCTTTCAACTTGTTGATGTCTTCTGAATGCTTTGAGGATAGCAGATAGTTGGAACATTTGTGTTTATCCATTATACCAATATCTGGCCTTGAATGTAGCATTTACTCCTTTTAATTAAAGTGATTATTGACAATGAAGGACTTACTTTTGTGATTGAGCTATTTGTTTCTTACTTGCCTCAATGCTTTTCTGACCCATTTCCTGAATTACTGTATAATGTTGTGTTAGTTGACTTGTTAATTAAATGTTTGAGTTCCCTGCTTATTTCTTTTTCTGTATATTCTATAGTAATTCCATCTGTGCTTCTCGTGGGGATTAGTTTTAACTTCCTATAGTTATATCAATCCAATCTGAATCTGTACCAATTTAACTTCAATAAATCATAAAAACTAATCTTTATCAGGTATATCACCCACCGTTTGGGTTGTAAATGTCATTCGAGCCTCTACAATAATAATTATAATACTGTATCTACACTGTCTATTTTCTTTATGATTTTCGTCTCTTAATCACATAGAAAATAAAAATGCATTTGCAAATCATTGGTACAATAATACTAACTTTCATAATTGCCCATGTGTGTACCTTCGGTGAGATGTTTATTCATCCATATGGCTTCAGGTTACTCTCTAGTATCCTTTAATTTCACCTTTCAGGACTCCCTTGAGCACATTTTGCAATTGAGGTCTAGTCATAGAAAGTCCCTCGGCTTTAATTTCTGGAAAAGTTCGTAATATCTCCCTCATTTTTGAAGCACGGTTTTGCTGTATAGAGGACTTTTTGTCAACAGTTTTTTTTTTTTTTTATCACTTAGAGTCTATCAGTTCACTGTGTTCTGTCCTCTGAGTTTCAGATGACATATCTGCTGATAATGTTATATAGGATTTCTCGTACATGATGGTTCCTTCTCTCCTGCAATTTCAGGATATTCTATCACTGGCTTTTGAAAGGTCGATCATGTGTCTTAGTGTGAGTCTCCTTGAGTTCATTTTACTTGGGTAATTGAGATTTTGGGGGTAATAATATTCATTTCTTTCATCACCTTTGGGAAGTCTTCAGCCAGTATTTCTTCAATGATTTTCTCTGCCCTTTTCTCTTTATCTTCTCCTTCCAAGAGTCCCACACTATATATACTGTATTGGTCTGCTTATTGGTGTCCCACAAGTCGCTTAGGCTCTGTTCAGTTCAATCTTTTTCTCTGTGTTCTTCAGACTCAATAATTTCCATTTTCCTAGCTTTAACTTTGCTGATTCTTCTTTCTGCCTGCTCAAAACTGCCATTAATTCCCCTAGTAAATATTTCATTTCTGTTGTTGTACTTTCGAACTCCAGAATTCTTTTTTTTATATAATTTCTATTTCCTAACTTAATTTCCATTTTGTTTACACATTGATTTCTTAACTTTCTACATTTCTTTTAGTGTTTTGAGCATCCTTAAGATAGTTTTGTATTTTTTTTCTAATTTTATTGAAACCCAGGGCTATGGGGCTTCCACAAGGGCATTCCTTCAGACAATGGTGTATCCAGTGCAAAGGCCCCTTTTTACCTTCCTCTCAGTCACAGGTTGTTGGTGCAGTTGCATTTCATCCCTCAATTGTTGACGGCATGGGGGTGCCGCAAGCACAATCACTGTGGCACACGTTTTATGGCTGTTATATTCCTAGAGAACTAGAGGAGGAAAGGCTCATTGTTGTCACCCCCATGGGTGAGGCGCCAAGTGCTGAGTGGACTATACCTGGACATTGTAGTCTGACACAGTGTCGTCCTTCTCCAGAAGTTTGAACAGAAATATCAGATGCTGTTGGGCAGGAGGGATATACTCCTGGTCTTGGATTAAGGCACTGACATTCTCAGTTGTGTCCCTGGGTTCAACCTTGAGAGCGATGGTCTTGCTTGTCAGGGTAATCACAAAGATTTGCATCTCTGCATCTGTTGCTCAACAGACTCATGAAGAAAACAAAGACTGTGGAATCAGAAATTTCAGGTTTGCCACCAAGAGTGCTTGCAAACAATGTACACACAGTTTCATTGAATGTTTTAAAGTCTTAGTTTAGTATCTATTCCCCCAGTCTTTGTTCAGGGGTGATTTTTATTGATTTGGCCATACTTTCCTGTGTCTTTGTATGATTCATGATTTTCTGTTGAACTGGACATTTGAATCTAATAATGAGGTAATTCTTCGAATCAGGTTATCACCCTTACTAGGATTTATTGTTTTATAGGGTTTTTTTTTTTTGTTTTCTTTTGTTTTGTTTTGTTTTTATTGTTTAAGATTGTGTCTGTGCTGAGAATCAGCCTGACATGTAACTGAAGGTCTTCTCAGATCTTTTCTGAGCCTTCCTCTGGGCATGTGCTACAGGAAGACATACACAGATCCTTGCCCTGGGAGTGCACTTGGTGGCTGCCGCTGTGCTAAGAGATGAAACTGACAAAGATTAGTGCAATTTTCCCATCCAAGTCTATTCTTGGAAGTTGCAAGTCTTCAGCAGGCCCCAGAGTTCCAAAAGAGTAGAGCGATTTTAGTACCGCAATTGTTGTCTAGGCAGGGAGACCCATTTTTGGTGTTTCATATTATGCCATCCATCATCCCAGAATCCTTTCACAATACATTTGGTATAGAATCAATGAATGTTCCCTGGAGAGAAGTCAGCTGGCAGCAATCATAGGCAGTTTCACTGATTCTTTTGTAGTTTAATAAGTGAACATATCCAGTCAATAATTATAAAAGAGAGAGTTTGTTACACACGTTGAGGAGTACCAAAAAGTCTTTTAAGACAGAGACTCTCCTCAAAAAGTCATAGTTTTATTGAGAAGCACAATATATACTGGGAGCTGTTAAAGGAAAGTAGTAAATGAGAAGTACCAAAGAAGTAGATTTTTATTCATGATCATTACAATGAGAGTCCAGAGGAGAAGAGAGTACTGCAAATGTAAATCATCAGAGATTTCATCAAGTAGAAGTTTTCCTGAGCTACCCTTAGGAGGATATTGTGAAAAATATTAATAAGACCTAAAAGTTGTCTAGCATTCACCATGCTAGCTCCTCTAAAACTCCAAACAACACCACAAGGTTGTTACTATTATCCTCTTTTCATAAATGTGAAAACTGAGAAACAGAATCACTAAAGAACTTGCCCAAGCTGTAAAAACAAGTCAGAGCAGACGGAGCTGAAACTGGAAACCAGTCAGGTGAACTCTAAGGCCTGACCCCTCTACTCAGCAGTTGTCTGTACCGAGTAGAATGACACCAGCAAAGGCAAAAAAGTGAATGTGTGATGTGATTTCCAGAGACAGCAAATACCTGAGTGACAAAGGTGATAGATTTACTTACTTAGATGTTTTCCCTAGGCCAATGTGTGTGCAAATGCAAAATCCCTTTATTACATTAAATTGCAGATTTTGTTAGTACATTCAATATATGTTGTGTACAAAACTTCTCCCTGAAACTACATTAATGCAGAAAAAACATTCATACAGATGCTTTCTTCATTATATGCTTTTTGTAACAGTAATCCTTTATTTTTTCCCTTAGTTTTGACTTACGTGGAACGAAAATTATACATTCTGAACTTTCTGGAAGTAATGTGGGTTGGAGTGATAATCCCCCAGAGTGTGAAAGTAAGTATTCTCTCTTTAAAATTTAGAGCAGCAGTTCTCAAACTTTTTGGCTTGGGGACCCTTTACACTTTTAAATCGTAAAAAGCCCACAGAGCTTTTCTGCAATTGGATTAGGTCTAATAACTTTCTTTATCTTGGAATTAAAAGAGAGATGTTTTAAAATAATTATTTATCAAGTCATTTGTACAAACAGTAAGCTCGATACATGCCAACAAGTGCAAGATTTTTTTTTTATCATAAAAACAAAATATTTCCAAAACAAAGAGTGAGAATTATGGCTTGTTTTACATATTTCTCAGTCTCTTCTTCAATATCTGGCTTTAAGGAAGACTTCTTGGTTCCTTGTGTTACATTATCAACCAATTTGAAGCCATTGGAAAAATTCACTGTAAACTCAAGAATGAAAGTGAAAAAAGACAATAACCGTCTTGGTATTACTCTGATCATCGATTTAGGAATGATATATTTAAAATTATAGAACATTTCTCAATCAACACTGAGTTGTGCTTTTAAAATTAAGTTGTTGTCTTATTAAATGGTCAGCATCTCTTATGATGAGAAGAAGTCTTATCAGTCTTAACAAGGCCTTGCAGATAAATATAGGTATTTTATATAAGTATCTTATATAGCTTTTTAAGAAAATGAGGTTTATTCTAAAAGTCCATTTCTCCATTAATGATTTGAATTGGGATAATACATTTTCTTATAGAAACTTTCTTCTAAATGTACAGTGGATTCACTACTACTTTGTAGAAATCTGTCAGTGAATGTATTAAAGGCAGTTCACAGGGCATTACTAATGCTGTCTTAATTTTCCCTGTTTCATTTGCCTTTCATGTCCTCTTTTTTTTCTTTTTAAGAAATTATGTGTCGAGCACCTCCAAATATAGCAAATGGAAAATACACTGATAGTGACAGGCCTATCTTTTGACTATAATGAAGTGGTAACTTATAGCTGTAATCCTTCAATGGGACCAGATAAATATTCACTTGTTGGAGAGAGCAAACTTATTTGTCACGGGCTATGGAGTAGTGACCCTTCTGAGTGTAAAGGTAATAATATTTTCACTCTTTCATTCTCATTTTAAAGTAGCGTGGGAATACTTTTGTAAATACTTTTATTAACAAGTAAACAAAATACCCTTATATGCTTGCTTCTCCTGTTAAATTAGTTTCTCATTTAATTTAATATGAGCCAAATAATATCAAAATAGTTCTAATTATAGAGTCATCCACCTTTACATCCACAGGTTCTTAGCATTCTTGTTTTATACACTGTTAATTAACTATACATATAGTAATTATTATTTTTTTTTTGCTTGAAAGCATAAACACCACACACACACCACTGGCTTAAAAATGGAAAGTTGTTGTCTCTTGAACACAAGTAGCATGACAGGGTATGGCTAGAGGAAGTGGTACAGTAAGATTGTTAGAAGAACACTCCTCTCAGACCAATAAATAAGATTGAAAAAACTCTAAACAAAACATAACAAGCATGCCTTGTTTGATTGTGCTTTGTTTAGATTGTGTTTCACAGATGTTCGCGTCTTTTACAAATTGAAGGCAACGGACCCTCACCAGCAAAACAATTGTGACTTGCTTTTTTTGATATTCACCTATTGCTGTAGGCCTGGAACAAACCCTGCAATATCTCTGAGATATGTCCGTACTTTAAAAAACAATGTTCATGCGGCATGAGGGTGTGACCAGAACAACCAGTAGGAACACACTGGAGGGTACTTGCGCACTTGTAAGAGGGAAAGGAAAAGAAACCCCTGAACGACTGCAAAATTATTTTTGTTTTCAAGGTGGTATATAGAATAATCTTTACTATCATATTTATGAGACAATAAGAAATTTTTTAAATTAAAAAAGTTGGAAATTCTTTCAGTACAGAATTTTCACAATGAGGAGAAGTAGAAATCGAAACAAAGATATCTGTAAAATCCCCAAATATTTAAAAATTATGCAAGATACTTTTAACTGACCCATTAATAAAGGAGTCACAAGGGAAATTCGAAAGTGTTTTGAACTGAAGAACAATGAACACGCTATATCAAAATATACAGGTTTTGGAGACACAGCAGAAAACATTGCTTAGAAGGATATTATAGCATGAAATACTTATATTAGAGAAGAGGAAAGTCTCAGATCGATAATCTGAGCTTCACTTCGAGAAACTAAAGAAGAAAGCAAATAAAAACCCTGAATGAGGAAACAGAAGAAAATAATAAGATAGCAATCAGTGAAATTTCAATAAAAAAGTAGAATCAATGAAACCAATAGCTCGTTCTTGGAGTTTAATAAATCATACCCAAACCGATAAGAAAGAGATGATGCAGATTGCCAATATCAATAATAAAAAGAGGTCACTAAATATCCTAAAGACATTTAAAAGATAATAAGGGAGTAATGTGTACAACATTATGCCAATAAGTTTGACAATTAAATCTTCTCAGAAAGAGAACTGTAGGCCCGTGTTGTCACTGGGAATTTACCAAATTAAGGATAAATAACAGCACTCTACACAAACTCTTCAAAAAATGCAAGAGGAGGGAATACTTTTCACCTCATCTCATGAGGACAACATTGCCTCAATACCAAAACCAGACAAAACATTGCAGGAAATTAAAGCAATACCCATTATGAACATATAACAGAATTATTAATGAAATATAACAGATTAAATCTTGTCATATGTAAAATTAAAACTATCATAATCGAGTAGCATTTATTTCATGAATATAAGGTTGTTTAAAATTCAAAGTTAATCAGTATAATTTGCTTTATTGGGAGACTATATGAAGAAAAAATACATGATGATCTTAATAGATGCAACAAAAAAAAACATTTGACAGAATTGATCATTTTTTCATGGCGAAATTTATCAACAAACGAGAAATAGAGAGGACCTAACTATTTCAACCTGATAAAAGACATCTACAAGGGTCTCAAAGCTAACATTACACTTAGTGCTAAAAGGCTAATTTATTTGCCACTGAGGTTGGAACAAGACAAGTGTGTCTACTCTTACCCTTTATTTCATCATACTTAAGGTCTATGTAGTATATAAAGCAAGATACAGAAATAGCCATACATTTTGGAAAAGAAGAAATTAAAAGATTTTGTTTACTTATGACATGAGAGTCTATGTGGAAAATTTGAAAAGACTGAACTTTACAGGGTTGCACTACACAGCTCAACATACAGCAAGACAATGTTATGTCTATACACTAGCAATAAATCATTAGAAATTTGAATTTTTTATTGTGGATTGATCATTTTTTAGCATTTTTAAATTTATTGGGGTAACATTAGTTAATAAAATTATATAGGTTTTCATGTACAATTCAATAATATGTCGTATGTAATTAACTGCATTGTGTATTCACCACCCAAAGTCAAATCTCCGTCTGTCACCATATATTTGACACCCTTTATTCTTCCTAACTCCAATGGCCAACCTTCCCCTCTGGTAAACGCTAAAACTGTTGTCGAGTCTACAAGTTTTTGCTTGTTTGTCTTGATTTGTTGCTTTCAGTTCATATACTCAACCATAAGAAAAGATGAAATACCAGCATTGGTGACACATGGATAGAAATTTAAATTTTTAAGTACTATTTACAACCACTCTCCAAACTACATTAGATATTTGCCAACAAATCTAACAATAAATGTGCGAGATTCAATGGTAAAAACAGCTAAACACTAAAATAAATTAACCCATTCCTGTTTGCCCCAAGTGGCATGAGGAAATGTTAGAAGTAATGACACTTTCCTATGTCTGTTTGGTAGTAATTCCATAGTTAGCATTTGCATTTATGAAACCTCATACAGCTGTACACTTAAAAGGATGAATATTACTGTATGTAAATTATATCCAGTAAAAAACTAACTTAAAATCATTAACGTGGCTACCAGCATTTACAACAACATGAAAAAATCAGCAAACCTAACTTCTGAACAATAGAATCCAACACGATTTGAAAGGAATGTTTAAATAAGAGGGAGAGAGTTACGGACCTGGGGAAGAGTAGCAAGCAGTCAAACATACATGTTATTGGAGTGACAAAAGGAGAGGAGAAATGACAATCTAGACGATTATTTGAATAAAAATTGGCCAAAATTTTACTACAATTGAACCAGAATACAACCCCACAGTCCAGGAAATTCAGTGACACGAGAGGATAAATTTTTAAAATTTACAAAGAATCCTCACTAAACTACATACATCACAGTGAAAGTAGTGAAAAAAAAAATTAAAGTAAAGGAAGCCGGTGAGAGAGAGAGAAAAAAAAATAACATTGCCCCACCCCCTTCACCTAAGTAGAATGACTTCTCACTTCTCTTAGGGAAATGTGGAAAGTACTGTGGAAACTAGAAGAGAATAATATATAAATAAAATATATAATCTAGAAATCTCTGCCAAGGGAAATCTTTCAGAACTAAAGGTGAAATAAAATCATTTAAGGTCAAAGTGAGAGAATTTGTCACTAGTCAACCTGCACAAGAATTGCGAAAGGAAGTTCTTCAGAGTGAAGGGAAAAAGATACCTGATGGAAATTCACATCACAGGCAATGAGGAAGAGCACTCTTCTGGTTTAAAAGGTTTCAGATTTAATCTCATAAGATGTTCTCTTGCACTCACATTCTTCTTTGTGTTTTTTCCAAATTCTGCCAAACACGTTACTGGATCCTGAGATCAATCGAGAAGGTCACGGCCAGCATTTTACTTCTTGAGAAGTAGAGTAGAATGGGAAATACCAGAATGTAGTAAAATGAAGTCTAAATATTAATTTTTAATTTATCTCAGGCCTGTGGATTATATACTGGCTTACAATGTAAAACGTGGTGTTTGATCTCTGGGTTATGTCCCAAAAGTTTTGGAAAACATGGCTCAAACTTCACTGGCCTTTCTGTTTCTTAACATCCCGGTTCATGCATGTTGTTCCTACCTGAGGACTTTCTTTTCCAAATCTTTGCCCGGCTAGCTTTGTTTCCAACTTCTGCATTTGAGCTCATATTACCTTCTCAAAAGAGTCTTTCCTGCTTTATAAAAAGCAAGAAACTATAATCGTGTCATCACGAATTGAAAAAATAATTATAATAATCCCTAGAACTAAAACGTTCAAAACTTGCTTTTCAGCTTCCCTGGAATTGTTATCTGCTATTCAGACCTTTCTCAAAACTAGTCAGTTATGGGGGGTGAGGAGGGGGAATGTAGGAAAACAATAAATTGTATTGACAATCTGTTCTAAGTGGAAACAGGTTATTAGATTTCTCTGAGTCCGTACGTGGATTCAATTGCACAAATAGTCTTTTATTAATTAATTAATTAATTAATTAATTAGTTCAAGATCCGTCTATCCGTCTTCTTTGTTCCATGTGGAAATTACTACTTGCACTAGTGGCTAGTGGCCTATGTCTAAGCAGCTTTTTTTGAATTCTGGAATTTCTTTACTTTTCAGTTATCATATGTCAAGATCCAGTAGTCAAAATGGAAGACTGGTGTCAGGTTTGGAAGAAAATATTACTACGACGTGAGGTTGGATTTGAATGCGACAAGGGTTTTCACCTTCAAGGCAACAGCACAATTTCCTGTGGTGCTAACAGTGCATGGGAGCCTGAGATGCCACAATGTATTAAAGAAACAGAAGGTGTCTTTTTCCTTAATAGATTTTATTTCTTTGATATTAAATATCAATGATATAAAATAATTGAAAACCAGCAGTTTTAGCAATTACCTCTGTCTTATTTTTATTTCCATGAAAAAATGTATGACGTACAATTTACAAACAACTCTGCTGTCATTTTGTATTTTTCATAGGTCTTGTATGTCATGTATATCACTTAAGTATATAAATTTTGTTTGGCATTTTTACATTTGAAAATGTAGCGTCCATTTTTCAATAATTTAAAGCATAGGATCTTTTACCTAAATAAGTGAAGAATGAAAGGCATCATTTCATGTAAGTGAAAATATTAACTAAATGGTAGATAAGTCTACCTGATTTTGTTTTGCATTTTCCATTTTCCCCAGTACAAAACCTGCACTATCCCATCGGTCAGGTTTGCTAACTTCCTGCTTTATTTTTCAAAACTATTTAAATAAGCTAATGATTTATTAAAAAGTTCATTGAATGTCTGTTGATTTGCAGTCATTCATCATATTTAGTAATAAAAGGGAAAAGGACATATATAGAGTCATTCTGGTTGTATAACTAGTGATTCTAAAATGATTTGCCACAGTGCGAAGATAAAGAGGTATGCAAATTTGGCAGGTTAAGTAAAACCTTGCATGTGTTTACTTTATGTAAAATGATTTAATGCCTTCTTCACTCGATGATAGGTGAGATAGAATGAGATGCACTACAGTGCCAGGCATAGAGGAAGCTCCCATGATTGATATCATCGCTCCAATTAATATTACTGAAGAGGAAGGTCCATGGCTCCTGTTCTTTATTTTATTTATTGATTGATTTATTTAAATTTATTTTTTACTTGAAGAAATGATTTAAATGATTTCCCCATTTACCTCCCTCTTCCACCTTCCCCCATACCTTCTGGTAACCACTAATCTATAGCCCATCCACAAGTCTCTGTTTGTTTGTCCTCTACATTTACTGGTTTTAGTTTAATACAACATAAGTGATATATATGACTTTCAACTCTTTATATCTGGCTTATTTCACTTAGTACGATTATTTCAAGGTCCATCCATGTTGTTGCAAATGGCAATATTTCATCTCTTTTTCTGCATTAGTAATATTCCATTGTATATATGTACGACAGCTTCTTAACCAATCGCCTATCGTAGGAAACTTCAGTTAATTCCATGTCCTGGTCACTGTGAATAATACTGCTATGAACATAGGTGTGCAAATATCTTTTTGGGTATGGGTTTTCAAGTCTTTGGGGTAAATACCCAGTAGAGGGATTGCTGGATCATATGGTAGATCAATTCTTACCTTTTTGAGGAACTTCCATACTGTTTTCCATAGTGGCTGGACCAACTTGCAGTCCCACCAGCGGTGTATAATAAGGTTCCTTTTTCTCACATCCTCTCCAACTTTGTTATTACTTGACCTGTTGATTATAGCTATTCTAACAGGTGTGAGATGGTATCTCATTGTAGTTTTCATTAGCATTCCCCTAATAGCTAGTGATTTTGAGCATCTTTTCAAATATTTGTTTGCCATTTCTATGTCCTCTGGGGAGAAGTGTGTGTTCAGATCCACTTCTCATTTTTTGATCAAATCATTTGTTTCTTTTGTTGTTATTGAGTTATATGAGTTCTTTGTATATTTTGGATATTACACCCTTATCGGAGGTGTTGCTTGCAAATATATTTTCCCATTCAAATGGTTCTCTCCTAACCTTGTTGATGACTTTTTTTTTTTTTTTGCTGAGCAGAAGCCTGTTAATTTGATATAGCCCCGTTCATTTATTCTAGTTTTCACTTGTCTTACTTTTGAAGTCAAATTAATAAAATCCTCTTTAAGTCCAAGGTCCTCGAGTTGAGTTCCTATATTTTCTTCTATGCATTTGTTGTTTCTAGTCTTATATTCAGGTCCTTAATCCATTTTGAGTTAATTTTGGAGGGTGGTGAAAACACCAGTCTAGTTTCATTCTTTTGCAGGTGTCTTTCCAGATTTCCCAGCATCACTTATTAAAGAGGCTTTTCGTTCTCCACTGTATGGTTTTGGCTTTTTGTCAAAAATTATTTGCCCGTATAAATATAGGTTTACTTCTGGAATCTTGATTCTGTTCCATTGGTCAGCATGTCTGTTTTGCTGCCAAAACCATGCCATTTTGCCTACTACCACTTTGTAGTATAATTTGAAGTCAGGCAAAGTGATGACTCCAGGCTCCTTTTTCCTCAGGATGGCTTTGGCAATTTGGGGCCTTTTGTGCTTGCATACAAATCTGATGATTTTTGGTTCCATTTCTTTAAAAAGTGCTGATGGGATTTTGATGGGGATTGCATTAAATCTGTATAATGCTTTAGGTAATAAGGTCATTTTAACGATGTTGATTCTTCCAATCCAAGAGCAGAATATTTTTCCTTTTTTTTTTTTGTATCTTCTTCGATTTCTTTTAACAGGATATTGTAGTTTTCATTAATAGCTCCTTCACATGTTTCATAAAATTTATTCCTAGATATTTTATTCTTTTTGTTGCAATTGAAAAGTAATTATTTTGTCCACTTCTTTTTCTGACACTTCTTAGAGTATAGGAAAGCTAAGGATTTTCGAACTTTGATTTTGTATCCAGAAACACTACTGTATTTGCTTATTGTTTCTAGCAGTGTTCTTGTGGAGCATTTAGGGATTTCTATATACAGAATCATGTCATCCGCAAGTAGTGACAGTTTGACTTCTTCGTTCCTCTCTGGATGCCTTTTATATCTTTCTCTTGCCGATTGCACTCGCTGGACCTCCAACGTTATATTGAATAACAGTGGTGATAGTGGACAGCCTTGCCTTGTTCCTGATCTTAGAGGGAAGGTTTTTAGTTTTTCATCATTAAGTATAATGTTGGCTGAGGGCTTGTCATATATGGCCTTTATTATGTTAAGGTACTTTCCTTCTTATCGAAGCTTTTTTGCATCTATTGATATGATCATTTGATTCTTATTTTTTAATTTGTTTATGTGGTGTATCACATTAATCGATTTGCATATGTTGAACCATCCTGTGCCTCTGGGTTGAAGCCCACTGATCGTGCTTATAATCTTTCGAATGTGTTGCTGTATTCGGTTTGCTAGTATCTTATTTAGAATTTTTTCATCTGTGTTCATGAGAGATATTGGTCTTTAGTTTTCTTTATTTGTGTCATCTTTATTAGGTTTTGGTCTCAGAGTGATATTTGCCTCATCAAATGTATTGGGAAAATATTACCCTTCTTTCGATTTTTGTAATAGTTTGAGAATAGGTTACTAATCTTCTTTGAATGTGCCGGAATTCACTGGTGAAGCCATCTGGTCCTGGATTTTTACTTTTTGTACGTTTTTGATGATATTTTCAATTTCCATACTGCTGACCCATGTATTTAGATTTTCCATTTCTTCTTGATTCAATCTAGGGAGGTTGTCTTTTCTAAGTACTGGTCCATTTCTTCTAGGTTATTATATTTGGTGTGATAATAGTTTTTCATAGTATTCTTGTATGATCCTTTGTATTTCTGAGTATCAGATAATTTCCCCTCTTTCATCCGTGATTTTTTTATTTGTGTTTTTCTTTTTTCTTTAGTGAGTCTACCCAGGGGTTTGTCAATTTTATTAACTTCTCAAAGAACCAGTCTTTGTTGCATTTATTTTTTCTATTTTTTTGTTTTTTTCAATTTCATTTATTTTGCTCTAATTTTGATTATTTCTTTCCTTCTGCTGACTTTAGGCTTCATTTGTTCTTCCTTTTCTATTTTTAAGATGAAGCGTTAAGTTGTTTATTTGGGCTCACTTCTTGTTTTTGGAGATAGGCCTGTAATGCTATGAATTTTACTGTTTGACAACTGTTTTGCCATGTCCCAAAAGTTTTGATATGTTGTACTATCATTATCATTCATTTCTGTATCTCTTGATCTCTCTTTATTTCTTTGACCCAGTTAATCTTTAGTAGCCATGTTGTTTACTCCCATGTTTTTGTGGTTTCTTCCTCATTTCTCTTTGCAGTTGATATCTGTTTCAAAGCATTATGATCAGAGAATATGGTTGGTATGATTTCAACCTCTTATATTTTTGAGGCTATCTCTGTGCCCATATGTGCTGTTCTGAGAATGTTCCATGTGCACTAAAGAGGAATGTATAAGCAGATGTTTTGGGATGGAAGGCTCTGTCAATGTCAATTGTGTCCAGTTGGTCTAATGTGTCATTTAAGGATGTTATTTCCTTATTGATTTTCTGTTAAATGATCTGTCTGTATCTGACAGTGGCGTAGTTAGGTCCCCATTACAATAGTGAATTGTTCCATTTGTCCCCTTAGTTCTGTTAGTAATTGCTTTACATATTTGGGGCTCCGTGATTGGAGCATAGATATTAATAAGTGTTGATGTTTTCTTGGTGCATGATTCCCCTTATCATTATGAAGTGTCCCTTCAGTATCTTTCTTTACTTTTTATTTTAAAGTCTATTTCATCTGATAGTAGTACCGCAATCCCACTTTTTCTCTGAATGCCATTTGCTTGAAAATTATTATTTTCTACACTTGCATCTCAGTTTAAATTTGTCTTTGGATCTGAGATGTGTCTCCTGGAGGCAGCATATGGTTGTCTGGGTTTTGTTTTGATCCATTCTGCAACTCTGTGCCTTTTCATTATCAAGTTCAATCCATTTACATTTAGGTGTTATTGAAATATGAGGTCTTCTTGTAGCCATTTTGTCTTTTGCTTTCTGTTAGGTCGATGTTTCCATGCTTTCTTGTCCTGGTGCTTCTGTTTTTTGTTTTGTTTTGTTTTGTTTTGTTTTGTTTTGTTTATTTTGCGTGGCTTTTGTGGGTTTCCCTCTGCTCCTTCTTGCTTTATGTTACGTACTCGATTCTAAATCCTTACCATGTGGTTACCATTATGAATGTGTAAGGGATCATTATATATATATATATATACAGTCATCCATTTTCTTCTGCATGGGCCTTATTTTCATTCCCCTTGTGAATTTGGATCTTTGACTCCTCACCTTTTCTGTCATTTTATCAGTTTGTTTCCTATGTTTGCTGAATGTTCATTACTATCTTGTTATAACAATTCTTTCTTATTATTTAAAATTATAATACCCTATTCTTAGGAAGGGGTGCACTCTTCCACTTTCTATTTGCCTGATCATCACTTTACTCCTATTTTTTTTAATTTTTTTTGTCACTTTAATTTAGATAGACTGATGCCTTTCAGTATTTGCTGTAGTGCAGGGCTCATAGTGGAGAATTCCCTCAATTTTTTATGTCTGAAAGGTCTTAATTTCTCCTTCATTATGTAAAGGAGAGCTTAGCTGGATACATTTCATAGGCTGTTTGTTCCTTTCAATTAATAGCTTAAATATTTGATTTCATTCCTTTTCTGTCTTGTAAGGTTTGCACTCAGAAATCAAAGATAATTCAGTGGGTTTACCTGTATAAGTTTCCATTTTTTCTTCTGGCTGCACTGAGAATTCTGTCTTTGCCATCAGTTTTTGATAATTTAATGCAATGTGTCTTGGCAAAACCTTTTTTGGTTGAGATGATTGGTGGTCTGCTGACTTCTTGAATTCCAAACTCCAGCTCATTCCTTAGATTGAGAAATTCTCATCAACTATTTGTCTGAAAATGCTTTCTAATCCCTGTTCCTTTCCTCACCTTGGAACAATGCCATTATTCTTATGTTTCCTCTCCTGAAGGTATCAGCTAGTTCTCGAATTTCTCTTTCATAATTTTTCATTCTTCGGTTTCTCTCACTTCCTTCCTGATTTATTCCTAGATTTCTGTCTTTGATATCACTGATCCTTTCCTCCATTTGGTTGACTCTATTTCAATACTTGCTATTTCATTTTTTCGCACTGCAGTGTGTCCTCATCTCCAGAAGTTTTATTTGGTTGTTTTTGAGGTTTCACTCTCTCCTTGCTTGCTCATCTAGTTGTTTTTACAATTCCTGACATTTTTGATTTGAGTTGTTTTGAATCTCTTTGGTTTTTTTCAGAAGTATGTACCATCCTGAATTTTCTGTCATTTAAGTCATATAGTTCTATGTCTAAGTTTAATTCTGGAGATTTTTCTCTTTCTTTCTGAGATGTCTTCTTCATTTTGGTTGTTCAGGTGTTTAATGGGGTATTTCTCTGCCTGGGCATTAATGGAAATGTATTCTGCTTTTTTTCCAGAAAGAAGATTTATCAAATATAGGTCTCTCTTTAGCCTGTTGCAAAGAAGGACTTTTCTTTTTTTTTTTTTTTTCTTTTTTCTTTTTTCCAATAGGTGGCATCTAAGCCTCTTGGATCTCTGATTTATATAAAGTTTAAAAATGCATTTTTATTTTCTGATCGATTTTTAAACACACTCACTACTCTCTCATTTTCAGTCCGTGTCAGTGTGAGCAATAGTTTTGGTAGCATTGCTCAGATTTCCCTGGGGCTCCACGGTGTTCCATCTCAAAAGGTATTAGGGGAAGGTGCTCGCTGGGTTATGGGTAGGAGGCTGTGGCTCAGCTTGGTTTTGCATCCTCAGTTAGGAAAAATCAACTGTTTTTCTCTGCGGTCCCATTCCACTTCTCCCTTTCCGCCCTGATGACTGGGCCCTGCTGCTGGCTGTGTATAAGTCGGGGCACTTCCAGGCGGGTTGTTCAGGGAAGTGACTGCGCCTTCACTCCACGCCCTCCTCCTACAGAGAGTTCCAGCAGCTGCGAGCAGCTTCTTTATCTCCCAGTCCACCCCCTCACACTGGGGGTTCTGACCTGTAGCCAGCTTTTATGCACAGATCCCACACTCAGATGTGCCGATGTCAGTTTGGTGTTTTTTGTTGAGTTTTAGATTATTCAGCTTATTGTTGTTTCACGGGAGAGATCTGGGGACATCTCTCACCTCCACTGAGTTTTTTGCCTGTCTGCTATTCAATTTTCTATCTGTGAGTTGAGTAGTCCAGGTATCTCATAGAAATAGAATATACTCCTGGCTTATTTTACTCAAGCATAATGTCTTCAGGTTCATCCACTGTGTAGCATGTATCAGAACTTCATTTCCTTTTATGGCTGAATATAACATTTCATTGTTTGTATATATTTTCCTTTATCTATTCATCTGTTGATAGACACGTGGGTGGTTGTTTCCAACTTTGGCTATTCTAATATGCTTCTCTGAATACTAGCATTTGAGTAAACTATTCGAGTCCCTGTTTTCAGTTTTGGAGAATATATACAATAGGAGTAGATTGCTGAACTCTTGTTTGTTTGTTTTTTGTTTTTGGAGACAGCCATAATCTCTTCAATGGCACCTGCACAATTTTACATTCCCACCAAGGTTCCAATTTCTCCACCTCTTTACCAACTCTTGTTATTTTCTAATTCGATAAGGCATCCTAATATATATGAAGTGTTAGCTCACTGTTACTTTCGTTTTATTCTCATGACTAGTGACTGATCATCTTTTCATTGCTTGTTGGTCTCTTTGTATCTTTTGAGAAGATATCACCTAAGTTCTTTGCCTATTTTTAAATTAGAATTGCGTTTGTTGTTATTTCAGAGGTTCGTTATATATTTGGATAGTATACCTTATTAGATAGCCGATGTGCATATGTTTTCTCCCATTCTATGGATTGGTTTTCACTCTACTGATAGTATCCAGTGGTAAACAAAGGGTTTTCATTTTGATTAAGTCCAATTTATCTTTTTTATTCTTTTTTAACTGCACTTTCGGTATCAAATCCAAGAAATCATTGCAAGATCCATCATGAATCTTGTCCTGTCTGTTTTCTAAGAGTTTTGTCTTTTAGCTCTTATGTTTAATTCTTGATTCTATTTGACTTCATTTTTGTATATGGCATAAGGTAAGGATCAAAGTTTATTTTGTATGTGCATATCGTTTTACAACATCTATTTTTAAAAATACTGTCCTTTCTCACTTAAATGTTCTTAGCACCCTTGTAGAAAATCATCTGAATATTTGTTTGTTTATTTGTTTGTTTCTGGGCACTCTATTTTATTCCAGTGGTCTGTGTGTTGTCTTTATGCCTGTATCACTCTGTCGTAATTATTGCAGATTTGTAGTATGTTTTGAATCCAGAAGTGTGAGTTCCCTCAACTTTGCTAGCCCTAGTCCTAGTCCCTTGAGATTCTATATGAATAATCCATTAGGTTTTTCTACTTCTGCAAAATGCGTATTCATGAAGGTGATGGGAGTGGCATTTAACCTGTAGCTTGCTTTGTATAGTGTTAACATCATAAAATATTAAGTCTTCCAATTCATGAACACAGGATATCTTTCCATTCATATCATTTCAATTTCTTTCAGCAACGTTTTGTAGCTTCCAGTGTAGGAGTCTTTCGCCTCCTTGGTTAAGTTTATTCCTAAATATTTTGTTCTTTTCGATGCTACTATAAATTAAATTGTTTTCATACTTTTGTGGGGGGGTTACTCATTGGCAGTTAATAGAAATGCAACAGATTTGTAGGCTGCAACTTTGCTAAATCTATTTATTAGTTCTAACAGGTATGTGGCTCTCTCTCTCTCTCTCTCTCTCTCTCTCTCTCTCTCTCTCTCTCTCTCTCTCTCTGTGCATGCACACATGCGTCTCTGTGTGTTAACTTTAGATTTTTCTCCTTAAAAGATCATGTCATTTGGAACAGATAGTTTTATTCCTTACTTCTTAATTTAAGTGCTTTTTATATTTTTTCTTGGCTAATTGCTCTAACTGGAACTTCGAATATTACGTTGAACAGAAGTGACAAACACAGACATCCTATCTTGTTCCTGTTCCTGATTTTAAGGGAAATCTTTCAGCCTTTCACCATTGAATATGATGTTAGCTATTGATTTTTATAAATGGAATTTATTATGTTGAAATTTCCTTCTATTGCAGGTAAACTTCTTATTATTTCTTAAACCTTCCTGTATTTTTAATTTTAGTGGAATCACATTGAATCTACAGCTCATTTTGGCAATACACTAATGAAAAGTTTGCTTGCTGTACCACAGACTATTGTTCAAAGAAATGTTACCAGACAGGAAGAAAATGCTGATAACTTAGAATTTAAATTTATAATATTTTATACTTTTATTAAGAAACAATATAATTTATATAAGGCAAATGAAATCATAAGGAATTTTGTACAAAGGCAAAAAAATAAACCTATGAATTCAGATGTCCTTAAGCTTTATTATTTTCTAGTTCCTTTCACTTATTTTCATTTTTTCTTTTTTTTACAGAGAATGTCACTTCCAGTGATGAATCACAACCTAATGACGTTAAGGATTTAGGTATTATTTTGGTTATTAACAACCCAGCATTATGAGACCTTAGAGTTCCATATGGAAATATCATATTTCAATTACCTGTACTTAGAATAGAAACAACCCATCCCAAATGGGTGATAACTGACATTCGTGCTTATTTAAATAATGCAGATACTATGACAGATGTAACCAGTTGTAGATGTAGACAAATAGATAATACAGTTGTCAAGAGATGCTGCAAATTAGGATTCCAAGTATGGTGAGGTAACTTTTTCAAATATTCTGTTTATATGTAGGTTAAAATATATAAACATAACTTCCTTTCTATGTGATAATTTTGTGATGGCAATTTGAAGGTAAATTTTCCTTTTATTCAACCTTGTATACATAGGCCTTAAAATACTGCAAGTGGGATTACTGTTTTTCTAGAACATGCTGTTACAGCACACTTTATGTAGACTCACAAGGTTCTCACAATATATATTAAGAAAATGATAAAGTATAGCTGTACAGTTAAATGAAATATAAGACTTCTTGATGAGTAAATGAAAAAATATGTATTTTATTTACATTAGACTAGTAAGGTAATCTTTCTATAAAATGTGCCTTAGGCTTTATATGTTTTCCTCCTAAACACTGTGGTTAAACTGTTATTGGGCCAGTTAATCCAGTGCCATCTTAAGACATTGAACACTTGATAATTTTTTTCTGAAAAGGAAAGAGCAGAGGTAAACATGACACAGTATGCTTGTCATATAAAAATTTCATAAAAATAATGGCCACTTAGAAGCAGAGGTAAAACTAACCAACATTTCTAAGAATTAAGATTTGGTAGTATTATCTATTGCTCCTTAGATAGTCAAAAATGCATGTTTAAGTTTCTATGCATCGTTTTTATCCATGTGCCCCAGTGTTTCATGTACATGCTAGGATCGCCTTCATAATTAAGACTACATCTTAATTTTCCTTGGAGAGAGAGATAAGGAGGTGTTGATAATAAGAAAATATTGTTTGTGAAGATTGCACCTGGGTGATAGATTAAGAGAACTTCATTATGACATTCCACAGACCCACTTTTGGTGAAAAAAGTATACATTAAATTTCTATAAATCATAAGGAATATAGACTGAATACTGGACTACATCAACCATAATGGGATAATATGTTTTTAAAACGACTTTCCTCTAGTCAATGAATTCTAATTGGTCTATTAATAACCTTCAATAAATAACCTAGTGTGGAAACTATAGGACAAAATGATGTTGGACCCTAAGCCTGGAATCGGATTAGAAAGGTTCTATGATGAAAATTACCTAGATGCACTAACAGTCTCACTAAACTGGATTGAGAAACATTTTCTTTGGTATAGTTTATACATGATCTGGTCAAAATTAAATGTAACTACTATCTGGAGACTCATATATGCTCAATTATATCAAACTGGTTTTATTTTTTCTCAGATGGAGGACTCACTGCTCTGATTGTTCTTATTGTAAGTGCCCCAAACTGTTCTTACTATAAGAGTCCCAAACTTGTATACCACTTGAATTAAAATATTATTATGAAGGAGTACATTACTTTTTAACTGATCTTCATTTCCTACAGTTTCGTATCTTGAAATTTAGTAAACCAATCTAGAAACTTCCGACTTCTGAAGTGATATACTACCTTGTATTGGCAATTGAATATATTTTTATATTCTACATGTCTTCTCTGTAACAAATCTTAAATAATACACGTTTTTTGAGATGATTAGTCCAATGAGTTTGCATCCCAAATATGCTTTGGGTAACTTTCTACGTTAAGCCATTAGGACTTTTCTCTGATATACTGTGGACTGTTTGAGTGAGTCTAGGGTCTTGCACTTAGTGAAGAATCCAGATGGACTATAATTATATATGTGTGCTTAAATTAAATTATGTTTTCTGACTGCTGAATTGCAGCCATTAAATTCTCTGCTATGTTTTGAATTTTGGTATTAGTTTTTAGAGTTACACATCATTTGTTTCTTGGTTTTCTTGTAGTTGTTCGCGTTGCAGTAGCTGGCACCTACGTGTACTAATTTCTTCTCATCAGGAAGAGAGGGTAAATTAAACATGTTTCTTGAATGTTTTGGTGCTCCTCATACATAACATACATTTCTGAAGCTTTCGTTTGTGCTCTGTATTGCATGATGCCTTTAAAAAATGTGCCTGCCTGAGTGTGCCATCAGAATTGCATGCATTTCTTTGCTAAAAATATTTTCAGCTTCTTTTATATTATTGTCTCATGAACAGTATGTGCAGAGTTGCATCGCTATTGTGACTGTAAGAAAATTTTTTGTGAAATTTTTGGTTTAAGTTTTACAGCAAATTAAGACCATGATGGGGACTTTCTTACACTATGTATACCCTATTTCTAAATTGGACTCATGGCCAAGATAAAATTTACAACAGGGGTCTTTGACAGGTATGGTCACTAGAATTTTTAGGATGAAAGTTTCCATTTGTCTATATAACTGGTATATGTTAGAAGCTATATAGGGGTCTTCACTCAAATACAAAATTTTATTTCACTTGGAGTTATTATTTATGTGAGTTAAACTTGGGAATTAAAAAGCAACACTGACATTCTCTTAATTTATTAGGTTGCAGTAAAACTGAAGGGTAAAACTTAAAAGTTGCTGACGGGTTAGATTCATAAGCCACCTCATCAACTTTAATTGTCTTTACATCTAGAAAGATGAAAAATGGTGGAGCTTCAAACTGAAAAAAGTATACCTTCTAAGGAGAATATAGAGTTTCTAAACTTAAATTTTAATGAAATCATTTACACTGTAATGAAAGACTTAGAATAAATACTGGATATAGACCAAGATTAAGCATTTGAAATTTTTGATTTTTAGTTGTTTTTCCTTATTGCTTTGGAAATAACATCGAAATCAGACTATTGATTTTAAGACATTTGGTATTCATGGTTTAATGGTACATTTTATTTCTATATTAATCATTGGATTTGAACTATGTAATAGAGATACATTCTTCATTCATAAAGAGCTCAAGCTTTTTATTTTACTAGTTAATTTTTAAATGCCCCAAATTTATAGGATGCAGCAAGAACAATTCTAAGAGGGAAAGTTCCTAGCCATAGAGACCTAGCTCAAGATACCTTAAAAATCCCAAATAAGCAATCTAACTTGACACCTAAAGAAATGAGAAAAAAAAAACAAGCAAAACCCAAAGTAAACAAAGGAAAGACATAATAAAAGTTAGAGTGGAAATAAACAAAATAGAAAATTGTTAAAAGATGAGAAATGAAAGAGAAGAATTTATGACGGACACTACAGAAATACAAAGAATCACTAAAGAAGGCTATGAACAATTGTATGCCAACAAATTCCACTATCTAGAAGAAACAGATCAATTTCTAGAAGCACATAACTTTACAAGACTGAACATGGAAGAAAGACAAAATCTAAGCAGGTCAATTTCTAGCGAAAAATTGAATCAGTAATCAAAAAACTCTCAAGAAAAATAAAAAGTCCAGGATGAGATGACTTTGCAGGTAAAGTCTGCCAAATATTTAATAAAGAAGTAATACCTATTTTTCTTAAACTGTTTCAAAACAAGAGGAATGAATGCTTTCAAAGTAATGCCATGAGGCCAATTCACTATGATACCAAAACCAGACAAAAACACACAAATTAAAAGAAAATTACAGTCCAATTTGCTTGACGAACATGTGGGGCAAAATTCTCAACAAAATACTAGAAAACCAAACCCAATAATAAATAAAAAAGATTATATTTCATGACAAAGTGGATTGATACTAGGAATACAAGGATGGTTCAACTTCAGTAAATCAGTCAACATGATATATCACATTAACAAAATAAAAAGTAAAAATTATATTATTGTCTCAAGATGAAGAGAAAACAATTGAAAGAATTCTACATCTTTTCATGATAAAAACTCTCAACAAGGTCATTATAGAAATAAAATATTTCAACATAGTAAAGACTGTATGTAACAAACATATATAAGGTGAAAACCTGAAGGTTTTCCTCTACGGCCAGGAACAAGACAAGAATGCCCACTATCACCACTGCTATTTAACACAGAAGTCCTAGCCTCAGGAATCAGACAAGAAGAGGAAATAAAAGGCATCCATATTGGAAAGGAAGAAGTAAAATTCTCGGTATATGCAGATGACATGATCCTATATATTTATAAACCCATAAACACGCTACCAAAAAATTATTAGAACTAATAAATAAATTCAGTAGCTTCGGATACAAAATCAATATAGAAAAATCTGTTGCTTTTCTATACAACAGTAACAAATGATTAGAAAGAGAAATTAAGAAAACAATCCTATGTACAATTGCACCAAAAAGCATGAAATATATATAGAATAAATTGAACCAAAGAGGTGAAAGACCTGTACTCTGAAAACTATCAGACATTAAAAAAAGAAATTGAAGAAGATACAAATAAATGGAGAGCTATACCATGGTCATGGATTGGATGGATTAATATTGTTAAAATGTCCTTATTACCTAAAGCAATATACGGTATCAGTGCAATCCCATTTAAAATACCAATGACATTCTTCTTAGAACTAGAACACTTACCTCTAAAATCTATATGAGCCACAAAAGACCCTGAATAGCCAAAGAAAACCTGAAAAAGATCAAAGTGGGAGGTATCACATTCTTTGACTTTCAACTATACTGCAAAGCTGCAACAATCAAAACAATATGGCACTAGCATTAAAGCAGATGTATAGATCAATGGAATGGAAGTGAGAGCCCAGAAATAAATCCCTTCTTGTACGGGCAGTTAATCTATGACAAGGGGCAAGGTTATGCCATGAAGTAAAGGCAGTGTCTTCAACAAATGGTTTTGGAAAACTGGATAGATACATGCAAAATAACGAAACTGAACAAATTTCTTACACCATATACAAAAATAGACTCAGAGTGGAGTAAAGACTTAAAAGTACAATCTCAAACCATAAAACTCCTAGGAAAAACATAGGGAGTAAACTCTTTGACATTGGCCTTAGCAGTATATTTTTGGGTCTCTGTACACAAAGGAAATAAAAATAAATAAATAAACAAATGGGACTAAATCGAACTAAACAGATTTTGAATATTGAAGGACAGCATCAACAAAACAAAAGACAACCTGCTGAATGGGAGAAGGTATTGAGAAATGATACATCTGATAATGAGTTGATATACAAAATATATAAGAACTACTATAAGTTAACACCAAAAAGTAAACAATCCAATTAAAAGCTCGGCAGAGGACTTGAGTAGACATTTCTCCAAAGAATACTTACAGATAATCAACAGACATGAAAAAATGCTCAGCATCCTAATCATCAGGAAATGCAAATCTAAACCACAATGAGATGTCCATTCACAACTGTTAGATTGGCTGCATCAAAATATCAACTAATGATAAGTGGTAGTGAGGATGTGGAGAAAAGAGAACTCTCATACACTGTTGGTGGGGTTATATATTGGTAGCCTCTCGGGAAAACAATATGGAGATTTCTCAAAAAAATTAAAAATAGATCTGACATATAACCCAGTAATTCCATTCCTGGGTATTTATCTGAAGAAAACAAAAACACTCATTTGAGATGGTATATGCACCCCTACGTTCATTGCAGCATTACTTAGAATAGCCAAGATATAGAAGCAACCTAGGGTCCATCAAAATATAAATGAGTACAGAAGATGTGGTAAAATATGCAATGGAATATTACTCAACAATAAAAAAGAAGGAAATCTTGCCATTTGTGACAACATGGATGGACCTAAAGAGTATTATGTAAGTGAAAATAAGTCAGATAGAGAAAGACAAATACAATATGATTTCATTTTATGTGGAATCAAAAAAAAAAAAACAAAGAAAGAAAAACAAAGAAAATGAGTAAAGAAAACAAAACAGACCACAGAACAAAATGCTTTCCAAAATGGTGGGGTGTGCAGAGGTGGGTTAAATGAAATGAAGGAAGGAAGGAAGGAGGAAGGAAGGAAGGAAGGAAGGAAGGAAGGAAGGAAGGAAGGAAGGGAAGGAAGGAAGAGAGAGGGAGAAGAAATAGTAAAACCAAATATCTGTGTCAGTCTATATGTAAGATTTGATTATACCTAGACTTCTCTAGTAAAATTATTGCTAGAATATGCAAGGCAACATGTAGAAAGAGGTGCATGTATGTGGAGAATACATTAGATGTCACTGTATCATTTCCTAAAATATTTATGATTAGGAGGTCTGTATAGGGACTGTCACCAAAAATTATTACAACAAGAAAACCACTGTCAAAAGAAAATTCATCCATCGGCTACATATAAAAAAGAAAAAAAAACAACAATGATAAACTCAAAATATAAAATAGTATAAGAAGTTATTTTTAAGATCATTATACTTTATTTACTTTATGGCCACAAGTTAAAGTACCTACTACAATTTTCTGTTACTTAGCTCTCAGCAAGGAGTAGAATGGGATCCCATTTGGTCTGCAATGGGCCCCACCTACACCCTGCTTCCTTTTCCCTCCAGTCTCCTTTCTCAATTAATTCTTCTACCATATCTTCTAGTCTTGGAATCCACAGCTCTCGCCCTGTACTTCCTACTGCTTGAATCCATTTTACATGTCATCACTGTGGTTCCAAAAATCAGATGCCTGTCGTTTACATTATTTTCATTTATTGGTAGTGAACACTTTTCATATATTCATGATTTTCTTTATTCTCATTATATTGTCCATGGATGAGTGAGAGTGTGCTAAATTCATTAGAATTTTTGCATAATTAATATATTTTATACCTGTAAAAATAGTTTTTTTTCATTAAGAATATTTATCATTTGTTATAATTTAACCTATTTTTAATAGTATAAGTAAATGACTGATGTGGTAGCTTTGTACTTTTAAGCTGTCTGCTTAAATGAATGTCACAAAGGGTTTTGGATTAACTGTATATAGTGGCCAGGTCTGGTGCTGGGGTATAATGACATGACGCAAAAACTTGAAGGATCAAATTAGTTTCCACATTTTTATTTCGACTCTCAAATTCTTGAGTACTCAACAAGCTCCTCAAAACATTTTAACCAGAAAAATAATTTTAAAAAGATTGTGTAGTTAGTAGAAAGAGCACATTTACCAGATTTCGATCAGTCTGAGGAAAACGGGAGTCTTATAAGTTTTACAGAGATCTTCCCTGAGGTTGAAAACAAAGTGCCACAGGAAGAAGCTGTACTCAGTGCACAAGTTATGACGCATCAGAAAATGTATGAGTTGTCATAACGCGGATTTCTAAGACAATGTTACATGCATTTAATATATGCTGCTTGGGTATTCCCTCAAAATCTAAGGCGCTAGAGACCAGTACCATCTCTCTCTACAATCTGTTCTGTGAAAGACAGTTCACGTTATTCACTTTCGGGCTAGATATTTCAGAGGTAAACAGATTGGACAAAAATTTAGAATCTGTTCATCTGCTGGATGACCTATACGAATTCAAGGCTAAAGTAGCTTGGGCACAAAATTACTCCTTCCAGTTCCAAAGTGAGAGTCAGAAAAGTCATAACATATGAACCTAATTGTCAGCTTTACTTCCATTGTCATCTAGCATTGATTTTGTCCCACTTATTATGCCACTCGTCCTTCCTTTTGGTTCTATGCCACTGTCTTATTCAGCCCTTTCCCCTTCCTCTGTTCAGCACCTACCAAACTGGTGAGAGCCACAGAGAAGTAAAATTTATTTCTCTCTGAGAAGAAGAGACGGGAAAAAGTTTGCTTTTATCATTCAAAGGTATCTGCCTCCTGTGTTTCTGTCCAGAAATGTCCTTTCTTTTGAAAAATATTCAGCAAATAGGTAGATGTCAATAACCTGAGCTCAGATATGACAGTAAACATCAAAGAGGACACGTAGGTTCCTGTTTCCTTTGCTAAATTCTCAATATTTCCTTACACCATTCCTGCTTGAATGTAAGATAAACACATAGTGACAGGCTTTTCTTTGAGGTGGTGCCAGTAGAATAATGTCCCCTTGTCCTTTCATCAGACTGCCTAGCTTCCTCTACCCTCTACGAGCTGTAATTCCACAAGCGGAAGAATTTTTAGCCCAATGATTAATAATCATAGAATCTCTTTATGTTAAGTACAGGGAGGGAAAATGTCCTTTTACAGAAACCAAAATACATGTTACTTAATTTTGTAAATGTGTTTAATTTCAGTTTGTAAATATTAATTCCGTAAAGCCATTTATCTTTTTCTTTGATGAGAATATTTTTAGCATATGAAGAAAACCCAACAAAAAATCCTCAGATTTTGACAAATTATGAATTGCATTGCCTTAAACACTTCGGCCGCCCAGCCCCTCTGTCTTTGCGTGAAATGATGTGGAGTTTCCTCTATTTGTGCCAGAATGGGTGTCTGCATAGCTGGGAAGAAGGGGCAGTTTGTGATCCACCACTTACAAAGTGAGGCGCGACCCTAGGTTCCCATCAAGAGTCTGGGAGCCAATTCCACAGAAGCCAATGGGAAGGGCAGTTTCTTGGTAAAAGCAAAGTGGTGTCTTTGATCCCAGGGGCAAAGGGCAAGACAAGACATCCCTACTAGATCTCCTTGGTCTCTGAAGATTCCTTCGAGGCTGAAGCCAACCAGGAAAGTAGTTTTCAGACTTTCATGAGCTTCAAGGAGCCTATAAACACTTGAAGTTAATTTGATGAATGCTGAAGTTAATAGAAAATAGCTATAATAGAAATTCGTTTTAGATTTTCATTATTTCAATAATTGCTTCATTTTTATATCAAATATATCTTTAGATTTATATTAATTCTTATTATATATTGGGTTTCTCTTTTAAAATCTATTTGAAGAAAACTATTCTACTACTACAGAAAATAAAATGAATTGACTTCCAAAGAAGAAAGTATAGGGGTTTTGGAGAATTCAGTGACAGGCCTATTATGTCACTCCCCACAGTAGTCCTTAGGAAGTTGCTGTATTACAAGTGCGGTACTGTGACAGTGGTGGTTGACAGTGATGGCCTCCTCCATGAGGAGAAATATTAAAGTATCTGAATCTAACAGGGTTAGCTCTTACATCGGGGTGGCATCCCAGAAGTGTTTGCTGTGACAAGCATACCGTCAATAACTGTCTGATCCAACTTTAGTTTTAGTCAGTCTCTTATAGCCAGTTTACTAAGGCAGGGACTACAACTATATTTTCTCCTCCCTCTTTTTCTTTTTTCTTTTCTTTTCTTTTCTTTTCTTTTCTTTTCTTTTTTTTTTTTTAAATAAGGGTGTCTTCTAATTCAAAAGGAAATGGCCATGTGTGGCTACTCAAGACTGCAAAAGTGGCTATGGCAATAAAATGTGTACTGTACCTGTGAAATACACAGCAGAGATTTTAAAAAGTTAGCACAAAAATGTAAAATCATGGCAAATGTTAATATTGTGGCTGTATTGGGTTAAATAAAATATGTTAAACTTGATATCGTCTATTTCTTTTACTCTTTTTAGTGTGGCTCTAGAAAATTTTAAATTACTCATGTGACATTATATTTTTTGGACAGCGCTGGACTAGAATAATAGATTTTAGAAAGATGTCTATGTTATAATAGTGTGATGTAAACTAGTTATTAGGAGAAGATCTTACCGGAGCACACGATTTCCTTGACAGTAGGTATAGATGAGGTATTACCGAATGTGAACACTACTGATATCGTTACCTTTATAAAAGTTTCATCTCAGAGCCAAGTTTAAAATTGCAATATTAGGAAAACACATACTTCTGTTCAGGCTTTCCCAATGGTGCTTAATCAAAGTAAGAATATATTTAATAAGTACTGTATATGTGACTTCTCTATTTCTTTGTTTGCAGGGAATTAAAAATATATAAGACAAGGATAGAAGAAGGGTTTCTAGAGTGTGACCAGTTGAAAATTTGAAATCATTTTCAAAAGAATGATTGATTTCCTAGCTTATGGACTAAGAACAGGTTTTTTAATGGTCAATTTTCTAAATGGGCTTCTGGAGTTTTAATTTTCGTACTTAATTATATTGATCTCTGATCATGTCTCTTTAGGGGAACAGGTTAGTGCTGCGTACAGCATTTACCAGAATAAATCAACCACTGGAACAGAGCAGATACACTAACATTTCTACAAAGCAGAGTGTCATTTTTCTCTTGGTTTGTTAAAATATTAAGATCTACTGTAAATTTGCATAGCTACTATAGAAAAAAAGTATGAAGTTCCTCATAAAATTAAAACATGTTTTCTAGCAGTTCTGTTTCGGGTATACATCCAAGGGAAACAAAATCCCTCAACAAAAAAGAGATCTGCACCTCCCTGGTTTATTTACCTCCCTGCAGCATTAGTTACAATAACCAAGACATGGGGATGACTTAAGTGTCCCTCAACGGTCAGTGAATAAAGGAAATGCTATTTACTCATGCACACGCACACACACACACACACACACACACAGGGAATACAATTCATCCATAAAAAAGAAGAGAATTTGGCCATTTCGAATACATAGATGGACATCAAGGGCATCATATTAAGTGAAATAAGGCATACAAAGAGGGACAGATACTGAATGATCTCATGTATATGTCAAAAATTAAAAAAATAAAAATAAAAAAACACTCACAGAAAAAGAAATCAGATTTGAAGTTTCCTGTAGCGGGTCAGAGTGGGTGAGGGAATTTGGTGAAGGTGGTGAAAGGTACAAATTTCCAGTTATAAGCAAGCATTGGAATTTAATGAAGAGCATGGTAACTATAATCAGTAATACTGTATTGTGCATTGGCAGGTTGCTAAGGGAATAGATCTTAAGAGATCTGATCTCAAGGAAGAAAAAGTTTTAATTATGTGAGATGATGAATGTTACCTAAATTTATTGTGGTAATTATTTCACAATATATACATTATCAAAGCATTATATTGTACACTTTAAATTTATGCAATAATATATGGCAAATATATCTCACTAAATAATGGAAGAAAAAAAGATATACAAACTTATTCTCTAGTCCTTTTCACTCTCATGAATACAACTGTTAAGACATAAGGCTAAGATTTTATTGTTCAAAAGTAGTCACCATCCCTTGATGCTTCTTTGAATCGGTATGAATTTGGTATAAACATTTTGCCTATTTCCCCTAAATGACACTTGCGTTTATAGGGTAAATCAACACAGTATCCCTGGTAGTATGAAGGCGAAAAATGATTTTTAAAATATAATCTCCAAATTTAGGGAAATATATTTCAAGACAAAATTACATTTTGTTTTTGAAGAAAGTGATTTCAAAATAATTTTGTTCAAAGATTAATGCAACCAACTAGTAAGGTTCGTTCTTTCAACAAGTTCTAAAATGTGCTTTGTGTATTACTTATTGTAAAAAGTCTTTACATGTATGTGTATACTACATCAACCCTTAAAAATTAAAAGTAAGAATGCTGAAAAATTGGAAACTAGAAAAAAGTTGACGTCCTTAACTAAGAATATTACTGGAAAACATTATAGTAAATAGTGTAAATTTTTACTTTTTAAAATTCTTGTAACTTGTTGGTGATTTAAAGAAGTCATAAAATTAATGTGTGGTATTTGTTCTTCCTCATTTTTGATATCAATAAAACAGTCTAAGAAATCAGTAATACTTGGGAATCATTTGCATACTTCTGTAAAAGTTAGAGGGCTCTAACACAAGAATGCCAGCTTGATACAAAATAAACACTGTGGCCTTGTCTTTTCAAGGAGAATTCCACTCTTTAAGACATAGACTCCACTCTAAATTCTGGCCTAGGTGGTTTTCTCTCCCTCCTTGAAGAGATGTCTCACTTAATCAAGTCATCTGAATGCAGGCAGTTCTGCAGGGAGTAAAGTCATCAGATAACCTCACGTTCTATCAGGATCTCGGTCTGTGTGTGCGTCCCACCTCACCTGCTGAAAGGCAGGGTAGACAGTAAGCCACATATTTCAGAAAAGAACACTCAACTCCGTGTGCTGGTTGTTGGTGCTAGGAAGGAAAGAAAGACCTCCAGCTGAGGTAGAGCTCTCTGCTCAGGTAGAGTAGATGCTGCCCCCTCTTCTGAGTTCTCACACCAGGCAGGGCACTTGCAAATGAGCCAGTTGGCAAAGAGAAGGAACCGCCCTCTCATTCATCTTTACAAGTTTGTTTTACACTTTTACATTTAACCATAAATTGGGCCAAGAAATGTTGCCTTGAGAAGGTTGTGATTGGGGAATCAGAGTGGGCCAGGGCAAATACGGTTTAACTCTTATAAAGTCATGTTTATAATGCACCACAAGTGTTCCTATCCTTTGTCATCTCTGGTGCCAGACTTTAGGAAGCTGAGTTTGAGCAGAAATGAACGTTTTCTGAATTCCATATAGAGAAGTTTACTACACCCATTTTCACATGCTTATTTTCAGGAATTAGCACTTGCTCAGAAGCAGAGATGGCAATATTTTTTAAGTCTATTAGGTATTTTCAACCCGATTGTTATTCCTACCAACATAAATCGACTTTTATAATAGGTTCTCCTTCAAATTTAGTTTTCTTCATTTGAATATATTTACATGTGATATTGATAATATGTGTAAATATTGTGTTTGTCAAATAATTTGTCAATTGCTGAATTATAGGGCAAACCAGTTTTCTGTAGAGAAGTTTGTTTACAGAGAAAGAAGCATATTTGAACTAAAAGTTTCTTAAAGCTGGAAGAATGCATTTGCAGTGAAATGGGAAGTCCCATTTATAGAGGCCCTTATTGCTCATTTTTGAAAACCTGATTTTCAAATCAGGTAAAAATAAAATGTAGGATTACACAAGATTTATTCGCAACAATGTGCTTATTTTGTTTCCAGTGTATTTTATCCCAAATCAGAGTATGTTTCTAATCGGGGCCCATCTTCTGTAGCCAGTGCACTCCCACAGTCATTACTCCTGCCCCTCACATCCCAGAGCCCGAGGTGTTGTCTGGGCTTCTCCACTCCCCAGACATGTGTCCGAGGACACCACATCACCTACAGCAGGGAGTCCACACTTCTCAGATGATATTTGAAGACTTTCTACAATTACATCCCAACTCTTCTTCCCAAGCTGCGTCTTTCTGCTGCGTTTCTTCAAATAACCTACTCTCGGTCAAGCCGGGCCATCTGCTCTGGGCCGTATTCCTAGTTCACTGACACCTGGAACACCTGTGGCTCCTGGGCATCTGCAAGGCCGGTGCATAGTGCCCATTCCGTGATGCTTTACCTCATTTCTGCACAGCTCTCACAGCCTTTGTTACCTAGCCTTGAGTATCTGAGTATCTGTAGACACGTGTGTTTTGGAGAAGACATATCTTCCACATTAGTTTAATGCATGAGTATGGCTAAGTGATTAAAGCTCCAAGTCCAGTAATGGAACTGTAAACTTTGAATTGTGTAACTAACATTAGGATTTGTTTTTGTTCATGCAAAAAAAAAAAATGTTCTCTGTGCTGATTTGAATTAAATTCAATTGCTAAACCTCTGATCTCGGGACTCAGTGTGTCCCAACCATGGCTGCACACTGCCGTCACTTGCTTTGCTGATGCTGGGTCCCAACCCCCAGAGGTTCTCACATCACTGATCTGGGATGTGACCTGGGTGCAGGGATTGTTTAAAGATCTCAAGTGCTTCTGATATCCTTGCTGCATAGAATTCCATCCCATAAAATCTTCCTACTATAAATTCCTTAATAATATACTAAACACCGAGGTTTTATATTGTTTCCAAAAGTATAACCTTTGCTCACAGCTATGATGATTTCTTTGGGATAAAGTCTCATTGGAATTTGTGGTTTAAAAGTCATGTCTATCAAAACTTTTAACTTACAGAGAAGTTATATCAAAAAGTAAAAATTTGAGGTTGCTGCTATTCCCAGTGTTTACTCACCTTTTTGTTCTTTGCCTATAGCAACTGTCAGCTCTTTCTGTGTGCTCTTTATACCTGTCATGTTATTTTTCTTTTACTAGTCATATAGGTTTGCTCACAACTGTAGAAGTAAATCTTGCTCAATTTTAATGTTCCAGAATTGAGATTTTCACCAGAAAAGTTCTCCTTCATTATTTCCTACCCATCCCACCACTCATGGCATTCATTGCATCCAGGAATTTGGCACTTAATATACGCTTCTCCTTACCTTTTCCACACAGTTATATTTCCTTTTCAATAGAACTTTTACTTGTTCAAGGGCAAGGGCCTACAGTTTGAGGCCCAGTATGCTTATTGGCACAGCGTTGTTTAAGATTTACCTTCCCTGGGGTCCCCTCAGGTAGGGGTTGGGAGTGTAGGGTCAAAGATCTTTGAGATTTAGGATTCTAGCAGGCTTGGAATGGAATTCAGAAGTAGACATTCAACCAAGGAAATCACAAGTATTGTCTGTAGTTATGCCTGATTGAAGCCAAAGATTAAGCAAAGGCCTTGGTAAACCTGCCAGTCTGGGGCCCCAGGACAAAGGTGGAGCCCTGAGGGGTGTTGGCCTCAGGGGGATCCACTGTCTGAGATCTGGGTTTCTATTTTCAGGGCGATGCGCTTTATTCTTCAATCCAGCGTTCCAGAAAGCGCACAATCTTGAGCCCACCAGCAACTGTCTCCTATCCACCCTTCCTGAGTGGGATAATAAACTGTCTGTTTACGAACCCAATGGTGCAACCAGCCCTTTTCCGCAATCCGCACTGCTGCTTCCAGATGGGTAAGCAGCCAGAGAAACCGCCAGCCAGACGCTGACGCCAAAGGGGTCGGAACTACCCAGCCCACCCGAATGCAATGGGTTAAATCCCGATCGGGGCCACGCCCCATTCCCTCCAGGACAATAGCACTGCCCAGCGCCGAGGCCCCGCCTTGTACCTGCCGATTGGCTACACCCGGCTCCGTGACGTCACGGCACAGGCCACGCCCACCCGAGGTACCGCGCTTGACACTTTTTGAGTCTGGGGATTGTTGCGTCTCATAACCGCACTTGAGAAGGTAAATTCTTACTGTCTCTCAGGTGCCCCGCTGATATCTCCAAAAATGACGGCGTCTTCCGCGCCGCGCACTGCACCTCTCCGCCTCCGCGAGAGCCCGTTTGATTCTTGGAGCTTCCTTGGGATCCTTTTGATGGCTCTAGTGCTGCTGTTACCCACATCCTCCGGTAGGGGCCTGGAGCGGGTGTGCGCTCCGAGGTCGACCTGGAGCTGGCTGTGGAGCAGGCCGACTGGAACCAGGGCGGGAGGGAGCGTGGCTTGGTGGGTCGGGTCGGAGGCGCGGGGTCGGGTCGACCCGGGTGTTAGGGAGTTGGGGTGAAGGCCTAGCCGGAGATCCCCGAGCTGTGCTGTGCGTAGATCTGCGGGAGTGGAAACCACGTAGTGCCCGCGGTGGACTTTGTTTGGCGGTGGACGTAACCGGTGTT